>PVIR01011459.1:31104-47399 GCA_004026965.1 Petromus typicus
AACAATACTGGGTGTGGAGACTCACCCCAGCGGCAACCAATACCACATACCAGTGCCGGGCGTGGTGGCTCATGCCTGTAATCCCAGCACTCGGGAGGCAGAGGCAGGAGGATTGCTGTGATGTGAGTTTGAGGCTGAGCTCAGGGCCAGCCTGAACCACAAAGCGAGACCCTGTCTCAAAAAACCTTAAAAAAAAAAATGAGATCGACAGAGCAAGCTGGCCAGGGAGGAAAGGAGTACATGTCACTGTGTCCGGAGTCTGTGGGCAGATGGGAACCCCTTTGAGAAGAAGCCCAGAGGATTGGGACCTCAAATAAGCGCCCCGTGCTGCTCAGGGCTGTTCTGTGCACAAAGTCGCCCCCAAACCGAGATGTAATGGCCACTCTATCCACTAGAGGGCGCCAACACCCTTCAGTGAGGATGAGAATTGCACGAATTGGAGTCAGACTCAGATTTGGGCGTCTCAGGGACCCTCGGATTACCCCAGGCTTGTACTCTGCCGCCCCGCATCCCTTAGCCACACCACTTCTCCCTTCTGCTGCTCGCATGTGCAGCACAGCCCGTTGCCCCGTTGCCCTCGGGAGCCCGTGGGGGGGACCTTTTATAGGAGGGGAACTCACAGAGGTGGGGGACCCGGACCTGGGTCGCAGACTGTGCCCGCTGTGTTTTGCCACCCAGTGCCAGCGCGGTCACCGGGTCTCGGCTGCCCGCTGCTCCCATCTCTGCCGACCCGCGTGCTGGGCCTGCCGGGCCCTTTGGGAACCTCACGGCCGGTGCACGGTCCCGTCCCGCTGCTTCTCCAGAACCTCTGGCTGGGCTGGCCGCTTCTCTGAAGTCTGTATAAATCTGTGCTCCGCTTACCCTGGTGGGTGATCTCCAGCACCGCGAGGCCCTTCGTGATGGGCCTGGTCCGAGGTCTGGGCACTTTGCTGAGCCCGGGGGCACCAGGAAAGAGCAGGGAGCTGGCGTCCCAGAGTGGCACCGCTGAGACTGAGGCAGGAGACCTCCGGGAGTCACGCTGGGCTGGGGATCGGACGGTGGCCATCCGTACAGGTCACAGCCGTGACAAGGGAAGACGACGGGCTGGGCTGGCACAGTCCGTTTCGCCGGTATCACCGTGTGCCACAGGGTGACTTTTACAGGAGGGGGACTCAGAGCGGTCAAGCTGTTGTCCAGGGCCGCACAGCGAAGCAGAGACAGGTGAGCTCAGGAGCCACTTTGCACTGTAGCTTTCTGAGTTCTTCCTAAAGGTGATACTGAGTGGCCAGTTCATTGATTTAGTCAAATATGTGCCAAGGCCTGACTGTGGCCAGGTGCCAGGGCAGCTCAGAGCCTTGCGGCAGATGCCCGGGCAGGAAGGTGAGTCCAGCCGGGCACCGAGCCTCCTCAACCCAGTAGAGCGCCAGGTCAGCCCCTGTCCCCGGAGCTCTGCCCTCTCCTGGACTGAGACCGTGCTGCAGCAAATCTCTCACCTGATACTGTTTCAGCTAGGAATATTTCAGATGCCAGCTCTAAAGGATAATAACTCTGGAAAATCTAATTGAAACCCCATGATCACACCTTAAAACATCAACCCTAATTTCAGCTGGTAGTCAGTGTGAAATTGCGTCAATTATTTTTTTTTAACAGTTGCTTGATCCAAGTCAGACTCCAAGTAAGATCCGCACCTGGCCTGCAGCTCAGTCCTTTAAGATGGGTTTTTCTTTACTTTATCTCTTTTAGGTGTTCTTTCTCTTTACTTCATTTTCCCCTTGCATTGCATTTAAGAATCTGCTGCCCTTTTCTGCGGCACCCAACCCAGCACTTATCTGCTTGAGTTGCCAGTGTCCTGTCTAACATGGTCCCTCTGTTATCTATAACTCGGGCTTGTTTCAACTCAGGTTTAAGGTTGGGAGTTCTGAAGGCACCCAGCAAAGGCAGCTGCCGAGCAGCCTGTGTGTGTGTGTGTGTGTGTGTGTGTGTGTGTGTGTGTGTGTGTGTGTGTGTGTGTGTGTGTGTGTGTGTGTGTGTGTGTGTGTGTGTGTGTGTGTGTGTGTGTGTGTGTGTGTGTGTGTGTGTGTGTGTGTGTGTGTGTGCGCGCGCGCGCATGCGCCACACGTGATGAACCACACGTGTGCCATGGGAGCGTGCCCAGCCTTCAGCTACTTTCAGCAGCCTCTGCATTCCGCAGCTGTGGTATCCTCTTCCGGGCTCCGTGTAAAAGGCAGGTGAGGAGCAGAGAGGAAGTATCGCCTTTGCTGAAGCCAGTACTCCTTGAGGCTGCGGAGGAATCTTCCTGTGGATGCCCACACTTCCATTCCCTCGTGCCACTGACCTTGGCAGGCCGAGGGCACCGACTCCAGCCCGTGTTACCTGAAGGCCCTTTGGTCTGAGGTGCAGAGTGACCGGGAGCCAGGGCGACAGCGGTTCACCCGACCCCACCCAGGGCCCGTGAGCGTCCCCCGGACACAGGAGAGGGCCGGGCGCTCTCTGGGAGTGCTGCTCTGCTCTGTGCCACTCTGGCTGGGTGGACAGCACTGACCGAGCCGGGACTGAGCTGACGCCATCACCTGCAAAGTTGGGAAGGAAGCTGCGTGCCGGACGCCTAAGAAACGTTTCGTTTCTTGGGCCGGGGATATAGCTCAGTGGTTCCGGCGCCTGTCTTGCAAGCTCAAGGACCCGGGTTCGATCCCCGGTCACCACATAACAACACTGGGTGTGGAGACTCACCCCAGCAGCAACCAGTACCACATCCCACAGTGCCGGGCGTGGTGGCTCACGCCTGTGATCCCAGCACTCGGGAGGCAGAGGCAGGAGGATTGCTGTGATGTGAGTTTGAGGCTGAGCTCAGGGCCAGCCTGAACCACAAAGCGAGACCCTGTCTCAAAAAAATCTTTAAAAAAAAAAGAACTCGTTTCGTGCCCTCACCCTTTCTCCATCTTCCCAACCCAGGCTGGCTCTCCGTCTGCCCCTGCTCCTCATGGGCTCCTGGCTTCCCTCTTCCTCATAGCACTGTGGCCAGTGTCTCACTTTTGAACCAGAAATTGCCATTCTTTGCCTGAAATCCTGTCGTGGGCTTAGTAGTGCTCCCTCAGTATTTACTCTGCCTGGGTCTTCAGAAGGGGACCGTATTTGGAAATAAGAGTCCGTGCAGATGTAAGCGAGGTCATGTTGGGTTAGAGCAGCTTTAAATCCAACTGAGTGGGGGATTTATGAAAAGACAAGAGGACAGAGAAACAGAGATAAGAAGGTTACTTGAGAAGCAGGGCTCAGTGATTCGTCTGTGAGCCAGTGATTGACATGGCTGGGAGACCAATCAGCGCTGGGGTCCCTCCCACTGTGTTTGGAGAGAGGGAGATTGCTCCTGTTGACCCCTGGATTCCACACCGTCTCCCTCCTGGACGCTGGGAGAAGACATTCTGTAGTTTTAAGCCACCCGGTTGGTGATGTTTTGTTATAGCAGCTAAAGTTGTAGAAGTGAAGAAGAGGGAATCTACACAAACCCTGAATACCGATCCTAGACCAAACTCCAAATATTTGCCTGGCTACTACTGGGGGGGCATGGTCTGCAGCCTCCTGTCCTGTGGCAGCTGGCTTGTGCTCCCCATGTCTCTGTGTCCCTCCTGATGACACCATGGATCTCGGTTTCCCTGAATACCCTCTCCTTCCGCGAATCCTGTCCTGACTGACCTTTGGCCCGTCGGCCGTGCTCTGTTACATCTGGAGCTGTGGACATCGGTGATGAGCATGCATAGTCCTGGCACCAGACGTGCCGAGGAGGGAGGCTGCTGCCAGCCGTACCTTCCAGTGGGCTTGAGGTCTACGTGCTGGCCGATGTGTGCCACGTGGGCCACACAGCTCTCCAGCGATCAGGCCGCTGCAGCTCCGGACACACACCGTGGACCAGACTGGTGTGCACCGGCCCTGCATTTGCGTCCACTTTTGTTCATGGCAGTCATACTGGGGCCCTGTTTTGTCTTTTCTCTCCCACCTGTACTGACTTCTGGGGCACAGTTTGAAATATTCATGAATAAATTTATTCCAAATGAGAAAAGATGGGTGGAGATTCTGCCTTGGGGGCAGATAGGTAGAGGACAAACTATAGGGGAGGTTTCTAGAAGGAGAAACGGCACACTGAGCATCACAGGGTTGGTCCCTGGATGTCACAAACTCAGTGTCTTAGGAAGCAGACAGATTATAAACTGTAACTAGCTAAGTGAGATGCTTCTCTTCCTCCGGCCTTAGCTTCTGGGAAGGAATTTCTAAAGACCACAGGACCAGCCCTTCACCAGGCCCCTTGCTGATGGCAGAGACCCTGGGTGAGGCCAGGTGCGGCTGCATCTCAGTGGGGCCCACTGACTGCAGTCGTCTCTCACGGCCTCTGTTCCCACCCCAAGTTCTTCTGCACACATTTGCTTTCTGTCTTTGGGTGGGAGATATGCATCTCTGAGCCCTGGTGTCTAACTGGTAGCAGGATCATCTTTTGAAAATATGAACTGCTTTTTGTTAATTCTTTTTACCTCTCATCCATTAATCAGTCAGCGTCCTGCCTTCCTCTCCCTGCGATAACAGAAAGGGGATAGCCTCCTGCAGGTTTGTGGATTTCAGTTGCCCAGGTACTTAGCAGAACAGGAAGGTTTACTGTCTAAAAATGTTCATTTTGTAAAAAAAATAAAATACAGGGCCGGGGGAGTTAGCTCAGTGGTTCCGGCACCTGTCTTGCAAGCGCAAGGGCCCGGGTTCGATTCCCCGGTAACCACATAACAATACTGGGTGTGGAGACCCACACCCAGCAGCAACCAGTACCAATATCACAGTGCCGGGCGTGGTGGCTCACACCTGTAATCCCAGCACTTGGGAGGCAGAGGCAGGAGGATTGTGATGTGAGTTTGAGGCTGAGCTCAGGGCCAGCCTGAACCACAAAAGCCAGACCCTGTTTCAAAAAAAACTTTAAAAAAAAATAAAATAAAATACAACACATGAGAGTAAGACCATCCTCTCTTCTCTGTCTCTGTCTGGGCTGAGGTGTGGAGGCAGGTTGGAGCTGGGTCTGCAGACAGACTCCGGACATGCCGGCTTCCTGCTTCCTGTCTGAGTCCTGGAGAGATCCGAATGGCCAGGTGTGTCTGTGGGAGAGAAGCCGGGGGATGCACTCGGCTTTCTGGGCGCAGCAGGCCTCGGAGTCAACATGCCTTCCCAAGAGGTCTCTGTAAGGAAGGCCGAGGGCAGGCCCGGGCTTGGTGTGGAAGCGTTTAACGTCATTACTGTATTAATGAAGAAGAGGCAGCGGGTGATTCCAGGGCCTGGGCATCCCACGGGGTGTCAGGGGAAGGTGTGGGTCCCTCAGTGTGACCTCAGCAACGTCCAGACAGCCCTTTCCTCCCTCCCACACTGGAGCTGGGCGTCACACTGGCCATTCTGAATCCCTCGGGAAAATCTACACAAAAGACAGGTGAATGCAAATCAACTCACAGAACTCCACCACCCTGGTCAGACAAAACCCGCCCTGGAATAATGAGGATCTGTCAGGGGCAGCGCACACTTGAGGTTGGACTTAAAGAGGGGACAAATGGGTGAGAATATTGGCTTGGATTAAAAATGTAGAAGACAAGAGAAAAGGAAGGTGTGAATAAGAGAGAAAGAGTTAAGAGGGAAAGAAGAGCGAAGGAAAAAGAGGAAGGGAGATAGACTGCGACATCACCCCTCCCCCCCTCCACCAGGCCAGCTTCAGCCCAGCTGGTGGCGCCAGATGGGAAAACGATGAACCACAGATCAGGCCTGTTAGCAAGCTGAGGGCAGCAGGAGAAGCCACCTGTGTCTGACTTTGCAGAAACTCTAGCTCCAGAGCGTGAGGCTTCAAGTCATCAGTCTCCAGAACCACCGGACCATGAACTTGTTAAACGGTCCTGGCTGGAGGACTGCTGGGCTGAGCATGGTGGCGGAGCGATCTGTAGCCAGGAGACCGGATGGTGCAGCGCAGGGGACACAGGGCCCCTTCGCTGCCAGGGGAAATCGAAGCCTATGCCTGGGTTTGCAGCTTCTGGGCCGCCCGGAGGGCGTCTGTCCACCCCAGTGCACCTTGCTCTGCCCGGGGCTCCTGCTGAGCCCTCCTGCCGGGAGGAGGCTACAGTGGGAGGGGTGACAGCACCGTGTAAAGAACGCAAGAGCTCTGTTCAGATCTATGAGGCCCTGATCCTGGCTCTGCGCCTTTCCGGGGGTCTGCGCACAGGTGACTCAAACCACTTTACACCTCAGCCCCCATGCCCTCTACCACGTGGGATTCCCCAGCTCGCCACATGGCACCAAGGCTTAAATCGCATCACAGCACACCTGGTACCTAGCACCTCTTTAGCGAGGGTAACGTAGAGACCGCAACTACCCACGGCTGTGGGTCTTTTTCATCTAGCGGCCTAGGGCGCAGGCCCAGCACGGAGGGCCCGGGCGCACGTTATCAGGGCCCACAGCTCCAGGACCTGGCTTGCAAGTCTGCTCTCCCCACTGCTGGAGCGGGTGTCCTTCCTCCTGCCGGGCGGCACTGTGAGGCCCAGCAGCACTCCAAGGTGGTGCTGTCTCCTCCCAGGCAGGCTCGTATTAGAGCCCCCATTTCCTGAAACGCTGCGCAGCAGAGGTAGCCTGTTTCCAATTACCATACCTACTCGCCATTAGAAGAGAGCGGACTGCGCGGATCGCCGCCACTGGCCCTGTGGGCTTGGCGTGGAAGCGTTTAACGTCATTACTGTATTAATGAATATTTTAGAGATGAACTTTTGACCACACGCTCATCCAGAGTCCTTTCCTCATGGACACTTCACTTGAAGGCAGCGTGAAGCAGAGAGGTAGGTGTACAGTTCCTGGATTATACTTGAAAAAACACATGCCTCTGTGCCTCAGTTTCCTCATGTGTAATATGGGAGTGTCAGACCTGTGACCCTTGGGGTCCCCTTATTACTTTATCGAACTTCAATTCTTGTAGGAAAAAAATTGAAATCATCAAGATGTAAGGAGCTCCGAGTGGTGATGGTCAATATGTTTGCTTTTAAATCGGCTTCCCTGGGAATGGCCCAGAGCGAGTCACGGGGTCTCCGACCCTCTTGGAAGGACAGGGTTGAAAAATGACACCGTAGCCAAGCGTGGTGACTCGCGCCTGTAATCCCCATTGGAGAGGCAGAAGCAGGAGGATTTCTGTGAGTCTGAGGCTCGCTTGGGCTACACAGTGAGCTCAGGGCCAGCATGAACTACAAAGCGAGACTCTGTCTCGAAAAACCGAAAACAATGCAAAATGACACCCTGGGTTTCTGTTGCCTGTGTACAATTATCATTTCATTCCACATATGTTCAGATTGGGCATAATCACTATTTTTATGTTTTGTAGGGCTGGGATTGAACACAGGGTCATGTGCATGATGGGCAAGTGCCCTGCCACTGAGTTAACCCACGTCGTATCTAACCACGTCTAAGTGCAGCAGAACTTTACCCGGGCTTTTCATAAGAGTCAGATGGGGAGAGCTACAAAATCTGGACCCCCAGCCACTCATCGGTGTGATGATGACTGAATTTCTGAGAGTGAGATGAGGGGCCAGTACGTCCCATGAGGTTCTAACGTGTGGGTCAAGTAGAGGATCAGAGCTTTGGAACACGGTGTCTCAAACTTTCCCGGCAGGTAATCTCCGGGGATGTCATTAGTGCGCAGCTCTGGCTCAGCAGGGCTGACACTCAGTGCATAAAGAGCAATCATGATGTGTATATATAATGTACTAATAAAGAATTCAATTAGAAAAAGAACAGAAAGAGGAGGGAGAGGAGAAATGGGAACAGGAAGGATGTGGGGGAGGGGAGGAGAAAACGGAGCTGAGAGGGGCAATGTTAAGGGGACTTTTTATCAAAAAAATGGGCTTAGGCCCTCTTACATAGTAAGAGTTGCCACCTGAGACCCAGCAAGGCGCCAACCCCAGGCAGAGTGACCAAAGTATGTGTGAACCTCCGCCATATTGGAAAGGCCGCCGGAAGTGCAAGGGCTTGGGTTGCAGAGGCTGAGGGAACAAGTTAAGGAAGAACCTGGCACAGACCATGTGGGACCCAGTCATACAGGATTTTCTGGGCTACAGCAAGAAAACAGCATTGAAAGCTTAATAGTCCGAGTGGCGAGAAACCATTGCCAGCCCAGTCTCTCCCTCAAACACAGACTCTGAGTGATTTTATTTACTGGCCTTGCCCTAAAACTTGTGGAATTTGAGAAACAGACTTGGGAGATGCAATGAGTAGCCTCTGAAAAAATTAGGACAAGGTGAAATTAGTCCTAGCTTTCATCTCCCAGAGGAGAGTCTCTTCCTGGGAGCTCCTTCCGGCTGAGACAGGCCCGCTCCACTCATTTTCCGGCTACAGAAGCCTTTCTTAGGAGTAGGATAGATAGAGCAGTGGCAAACAGGGCTCCCCCAATGGGCGCGGATCTAGCAGCGGTCCAGGCCCGCTGTGCTCCACATGGCAGCTGGACAGTGCTAGCTGGTTTGATCTCCTGGTTGAAGCTGTTTCTTCACAGTCTATCAGTTCAGTGTGAACACTCCTATCAGAACATCTGATATTATTCCTAGAATCTTTTTCACTTTCTTAAGAGAGCCTGGCATTAAAAGACAACATTTCATGCTTGTTATTATCTTGGTTAAGTTTTTTTTGTATCTATGAGGCAAGTACAAGTATTATCTCCACATATTGTGAAGAATTGGAAGTAGGAGCTATACTATTTGAGATTTATGGTTGCCAAACATTTCAGCTGCAGTTGGGTAAGGCAAAGAAAGGAAAATTTCTTCATGCCAATAGTAACTCTAGGCTTCAGGAATGGTGGGACCCAGGACATTAATAATGTCATCAAGGCCCAGTTCCATTCTGTCTTCTTTTCCTTCTGTTGGCAGCACTGGAAGTTTCAATTTTACACTTTTCAGTCTCAAGTACAAGGTTTGATCAAAATACATGTTGAATGTTTAAATTAAAAAGTTTACAGGTGGAGGATTTGGGTTGGGGGTTCCAGAGCCTGCCTTGTAGATGCAAGGTCATAAGTTCAGTCCCTGGTACCAAAAAAGCAAAACAAAACAAAAATTTAAAAACTTATTATAGTAAAAGATACATTGTCGTAATCTCTCTCAAAATACTCCCCCTTGCTTCAAACACACATGTTCTATTCTTGTCACTGTCTTTTATTTTGAGACAGGGTCCCACTTTATAGGCTGGCCCTGAACTCACTATGTAGCCCATGCTGGCCTCAAACTCACAGCAATCCTCCTGTTTCTGCCTCCTAAGTGCTGGGATTACAGGGATGAGCCACCACACCCCGCACTGTGGTATGTGATTACTGGAAATCAAACCCTGGTCCTTGCACTTGCAAGGCAGATGCCAGAACCACTGAGCTAAATCCCTGGCCCTTTTGCCACTTTCTTCAGCAGTTCTGAAAGTCTACTTTTCATGAATATCTTCCCAATTATAACAAAAACTGTGCATGTAGCTGCTGAGTGCCACCCAGAAGAAAGATGGGCTTGTAAAAACATGGTGTGTCTTCATCCACCTTGTTTATGCAAATTCTGGCTCTTCCCCAAAGTCAGAATGACCATGAAAGGTCAGTGTTTTGAGTGGACTCAAGGCATCAGTGTAGCTATGACAGGGTAACTAAAGACACCCATGATAGAAGGCCGAGAAATGCTTTAGAATGTGCCAAGAACAGTGGGATGGTCTGTTTTAAGGAAGGTGGAGTGTCCTAAAGGGGATTAATGACAATGTATCTTTTACTGTAATACATTTTTAAAATTTAAAACATTCTTTGTCGCTTGTGATCATACCACATCCAGTAGAAAGACATCTTTTCCTCCGTAAGCTCTCACCTCAAATTCCAGAACTGAGTTTCTTTGGTGTAATGTGAGTTGGGAGTCATGCTGTTCACCTCCGTGGCTGCGGAAATGGAAAATGCCAGTTGAGCTGTTAGGTCACGTGCGGAGCTCTGCAGTTCGGGGTAGGATTGCTGGAGAGAAAATCATTCACTTTTGTCTAGAAAAGAGTTTGATGTTGCATAGGCAAAGAGATCAAGAAAGCAGGCATCTACTACACGTATCTGTACACGTATTTGTATGCTCCGTACGTGGGAGGGACAAAATCCGAGTCAGACCCTATTGACTGTAACTCCAGAGTGCTTTTGCTTTGCCACTCTGGCCCTGTGTGAGACTCTACCGTGTGTTCAGCTCATGGGCAAGCAGTGGGGTCAGAGTTCCACCCGGTGATTGACACAGTTTCTCTGAATAACTAACCCCTTCTCCTTTGGTCGAGTGCTCCTTGGAGAGAAATGGGCTTCCTCTTAAAGGGAGCGGAGTTTAGATCAGAGGGTCCCTTCCCAGGAGTGGATATCATTTGCAAGTGTTCATCCCTGCAATGCAAGAGGAAGCCACAGATGTAAGAGCAGAAGCAGCTCTTGGGCAGCAGGGGAGATGTTGGAAGAAATCTTATGATGCATTGATCTTCCCTGAAATGAATAGGGACCCCCGAGGACCTGGGTGAGGACAATCTAGGGCTCTACTCCACAGGGTCTATTTCTACCTGTACTCTAGAGTATTCTGATAGCAAATCAGAGAGCCAGACCCGAAGGGATGTAGCCACAGATCAGTGCTTCTTAGTCTCCATACCTGGATATCTGGGCTGGCAATGTGGAATGTGTGTATGTGTATGTGTGTGTGTGTGTGTGTGTGTCAGTGTCAGTGACATCCCTGGCCCCTGCTCCCTGGGTATGGTCATGACATTCCCTTTCTCAGCTGATGCAATGGAAACCTCTCCAGACACTATCAGTTATCACCTGGGAAAATCATGGTGTGTGCCCCCAGCAGACTCTGGTCACCAAAAGCTCTAAAACATTTGCCATCCTCGGGGTTAAAGTCAGCCTGTGTTGAGAACTCCTGCCAGAGCCGAGTTTCTTCTTGGACCTGCAGCTGTGCATTGGGACTGATGCCAGCCCCGAGTGGAAGGTACCCCCTCACTGAAAACAAGCTGTGCCAGCCATGCCAACGCATGTGCTGGAGGCTCCTTCGATCCAGATGACGGCCTGTGGAGGACAGGTGGGTGTCCTTTGGGGAGTCTGTGGTGGGAGCTATCATGGCACACTTGGGGGTTGCTCATATTCCTCCAACTTCAACAGACTATTTGGATTTAAACTTCTTTGGTGTATTGGAAAATGACCATTTTATTGATTATTGATTAGTTGGCTTTATGCTGCACATAGCACTGAGTGCTTCACATACACTATCATTTGAGGGCTTCACCTTGTGATGTGGCTTCTCTTATCTTTATTAATCTAGTGTGCAGGAATTATTATTTCTGAATGATTGACCTGAGACTTAAACATGGACAACTTTGCTCCAGAGACCTCACTGTAAGCCACTGTACTGATCCATCTCTCTAGTTCCTGAAAAAAATATACCTTAGTCTTGCCCAAACACGAGGTAAAAATGATTCTAGGTAGAGACACATTATGATAAAAATTCAAGGATGATTTTAGAACTGAAAGTCTCTGTCTAGAGAGCAGGACACATTAGCTCGGGCACCACTCTCTTGGGAATGGGGGACAGCACAAGAATTAAGCCCACACCAGTGGATGAGGCGTTATATTTGTTCATGTTCCTGCTAATCTGAGAAGTTTCTGAGTGCCAGGCAGGGAGGGGGGTGATGGGTGGGGAGTGGTGTGCAGGAGGACATGGAGGGGGCCGAGGATGCTGTGCTCATCCAGAAGGAGGTGGCAGACAAAGTTATGCTGAGGTGAATTTTCACAGATACCACCACAAACCCCTGTGGGATAACAGGAAGTCTAGGTTGGGTTGATGCTGAGAAGATTCCCACGGTGCTTGGCTTTGTTCTCTGAAGATTAGCAAGCTGGGGAAAAGGAAGGCGTCACTTAGGACGTTATTGCTCTGTTAATGAGCACATTGCAACTGGAGTTGAAAAAACCTTTAATTCATATGTGGAAAGAGCAAAACCCTGGGAAGCATCAGTGAATTCAGAAAGCCTTGCAAAGGGCTGCCAAATGGATCCAGGTGTCTCCTTAGTTTTTCTGTGGCACAAAGTACATGTTAGCAGGTAATGTTAAAGGAAGAAGGCAGCT
The DNA here is from genome assembly GCA_004026965.1 of Petromus typicus. Lineage (NCBI taxonomy): Eukaryota > Metazoa > Chordata > Mammalia > Rodentia > Petromuridae > Petromus > Petromus typicus. Next base: position 43,208 of record PVIR01011459.1, read on the forward strand.
GAGCAGGGGGACAGGAGGAGGAAAGCGCCAAGGGCGAGCCAGTGCCAGAGAAGGTGAGTATGTTCAGTGCAATGTGGAAGTGATCTGGCCTGCTAGCACACAAGGATGATGTGGCCCCAAAGTGCCTCTGGTGCTTCAGGTGGATAGGATGATGACTGTGGAAAGAAAGTTAGTTGCAAGTATGTGTTCATGAGGACAGTCCTAAAAGAGAAGTTTGTAGCTTTGAATGTCAACATCCCAAAGACAACCCTAATAAATGACCTAATGATGCACCAGGAGATTCTAAAGAATTAGAAGAGGCTAAATGCAAAGCTAGTACAGGGAAGAAAATTAGAAATTCAATAAAATAGAGACCCAACCCAAACCAAACCAAAACAATACAAAGAATCAGTGAATCAAATGGCTGTTTTTTTTGGTTAGCCAATCTAACCAAGAAAAGGAGATATAATATTCAGAACAATACAATTAGAAATAAAAAAAGTTAAAATCTCAGTGGACAGTAATGAACTCCAGAAGATTAACTACTTCACAAACCTGTATAGCAATATAATATAGAATTCAGAAGGAGTAGATAGATTCTAGATCATATGAATTACCAAAAGGAACCGAGAAGCTTTAAAAGGCATGAATAATCTAGCAAAAAGCAATTAAATAGAAACAATCATAAGAAACCTAAGAAAATGTAACACCAGTTCTCCTCAAACTCTTTAATGAAACTGAAAGAGATGGAGTATACCCAATATCATTGCTGGAAGCGACCATTACACTCATGCCAAAGCAGATGGGAATTCAACCAAAAAAAGGATCCACTGACCAGTCGGTCTAACATATTGTCACTCATTTGAATCTCCACTGGTACGTGCATGGCTGTCCCATCATGTGGCTTGTACCACTGGGTGTTCAAACAGACGTAATCATTTTTATCAATATTTTTACTGATAAAATTAATAAAAAGTCTATAAATGGATTGAATCTAGTTGTTTGAATTTGACTAATACTACCCAAGTGTAAATATTAATACTATTCACACTAAAATTATTTGAATAATCAGGACATTTATTTAATTAAAATAAATTTATATTCATGAATTTCTTTAAAACATTTTAAAACATAAAGGCAGCTGACTGTTGCAGAGTACACAAGATGTCACAATGCACTTGCCTGTCTTTGTGGCCTCAGGAGTGCTGATTTCTTTCAGAGAGCCATGCATGAGTCACTGGGGATTCAAGGCGACAGGATGATTGAATCAAATCAGAGCTTCCCAGCAGCAAGATGAATGCATTGTGTCAATCCTCAAAAAGATGCTCAAGCAGAAAGCAATGAATCACCAAAAAGCTCATAAATCATGACCATGTTAATTTCTGCATGTTTGCATAGTTTCTGTTATGTATTTTCCATTGATTTCTAGTCTCACTGCACTATGGTCCAATAATACGCATGAGATAATTTAAATTCTTTTGCATTTACTTAAGTATGCTTCCTTGGCTAGTACATGGTCTATTTTGGAGAAAGTCCCATTTGCTGCTGAGAAGAATGTGCATTCTGTGTTGGACGGAATACTGTGCAGATATCTATTAAGTCCATTTGTTCTTTGATTTGGTTCAACTCTGGCATTCCTTTGTTGATTTTTTAAATCTAGTTGATCTGTCCATTTGTGACATTGAAGCCCCCCCCATAACAATTGTGTTGGTATTTATCTGGTTTTTCATATTCACATTTTATGAAGTTGGGTACATTGATATTTGATAGAGTTTATAATTATTGCTTCCTGTTGAATTGTTCCCTTAGCCAAATATGGCAGCAGAGCAAGATGGAAGGTCAACAATAAAAAGATAAATAGCATTCCTGTACACCACTGCGCCACTTACTGACAGGGAAACTTGAAAAACAGGGCTCTTCATAATAGTATGAAGAAAAATGAGACACAGAATTAACCTGATGATGCGCGCACTTCTCTTTAAACTGAGCTCAAGATCACCTCCTGCATGAAGCTCTTGCTGCTTTCTTTGCCCAGTCTCCACCCAAGCACAGGCTCATCCTTTTCTCTCTGGGGGATGCTGTGGCCCCATGATGGGGTGTGTGTGTGTGTGTGTGTGTGTGTGTGTGTGTGTGCGCGCATAACTGCAGCCTACACTTGGACATCAGGACACTTACACTCGGCATAATCCAGGAAGCTATGGAATGAATCTAGGTCTCAGTTTCTCTCCCTTGGAAAGGTGAGAGTTATCTTACCTTATTTACAGGGTTTCTCCTGAGATTAGATAAAATAGTTCACATAAGTAAATACTCATTCTGATTTGAATTCCTAATATGTTCTGAGCAAGTTTTCACCCTAGAGAGGGTCTACTTTAGTGTGTCCTTATTTGAGTATGTGTACATTGGAAAGTTCAAGTCCAAATTCTCTCTGAGATTTAAGGTAAATCGTTAAACTTTGAGTTCTTCTACAACTAAAAAGAAAGTTAAACACTTCTAACATACAGTAGCACAAGATCAACTTTTTCAATTCCAAAAGGTACAGAGAGAAGGGTAGAAAGAAATGAGATAAAAGCTAGACCAGAATCCATCAGGGAAAGTATTACATCCTGTAGCTCCATGTTGAGTATCCTCTGTAATTCGTGGCAAGATGTGAACTTTAACTGGCGTGAGTGGCTCTGCCCATGTGGCACTGTTGTCAGGTATGCCTCTCACAGCTTCTCTGTTGAGCTCGCTTTGCTCCCTCCTTGCAGCATTGTTCAGATGATTCATAACCCTGATTTTTCCAAACTTTTAGAGTCTCCACTGCTCCTTTGACTTCATGGTCACTTTCACACGCTGCCCTCTCAGAGTTGCACTTCTGAAATCTGGACGGAAGCCTTCCTCACCCCGCAGCTCTTGCATTCTGCGTGTACCTAAAACTAGCACCACGTGGATAATGTCAAGATCTGCTGCTAGACGCTGCAGTAGTGGGCTTCCTTCTCCTTCTCTCTTGGCTGTTGGAGTTGAGTCTCTGGGTTCCTGAGCACTGTGGACTCAATCTCAAGGAACAAATTCCCTTGGCTGCTGTCACTCAGGAACAGGGTGCTCTGGGGCTCTCTGCTCCAAGCAAAGTCTTCTACCTTTGCAATTTTTAGGCTGCGAAGGATGGAGTCCACCGATTCTTGTGATGTCTTCGGGTCATTCCTTCTCTTACTCTGTTCCCTTTCTGCAGCTTGTCTTCTGCTGCTTCTTTGAAGACTGCAAATGGACTAGAGCTTTTTTTCTGGCCAAACTCAAAATTTAAAAAATCATTTTACTGTGCTGCTTGCTCTCGACTTTGAAGGTACAGCCAACTAAAAGCCCCAGCTTAGCTGTGCCACTGTCTCAATGTTAATTATCTTGAAATTTCTTCACAAGATTAATTGATTAATTAGTACAGCACACTTCATCTCAGTCTTAGGCAAAGAGTTTGGACAGTAGTGAAATGCGGACCAGTTTTTGGCCAGAGCATGGCACATGTGATCTAGGTGCAGTCCTTGTTCCTAACTGAAACCTCCCGAGCCTGGCCTTTCCCTGCGGTACTTCTGTTAACATTCTGGTCTTCTGAGCTCTGACCAGAATGTTCCATCGAGTTCAGCTTACAGCATTCTAGGATTCTTTAGCCGGCATCTCCAAGCCTTTTCAAACTGTTTTTATAAGCCAGTTCCAAAAGTCCCTAAACCACATGATCAGACGAAGTCACAGCAACCACTCCTCTCTCGGTACCAAATTCTGTCTCAGTTACTTTCTTTTCACTGAGACAAAATAGCCAACATCCACAACTAAAGGAAGAAGGGTTTATTTAGCTCACAGTTTGTAAAGGTTTCAGTCCATAGCTGGCTGGTTCTAAGGCAGACTGGGCCAAGTGAGGGGCAACACAGAGGAGAAACTGCTTATGGCATGGCATGACATAGTGTGGAATGGCATGCCAGGGAGAAAGTAACAGCAGCAGCAGGAGAGAGCCTGACTTTCTCTTTTATCCCACAGAGGCCACACACCTTTTGGGTGGTGCCACCGATTTCATAGTGTCTTCTATTTTGTGTAAATCCATTAGGCCACACAGAGTTATGCTAATTTCTGTCAGCGTACTAATTTAGTACCACAGACCCTTAAGTCCAGTATCATACAGCCTAGATGCAACCAGTTCTGAAAAGCCCTGTCTATGAGTGCATGAAGCTTTAAAGGAACATCTAGATAC
>PVIR01011460.1:0-47398 GCA_004026965.1 Petromus typicus
GCTGAGCTCAGACAGGTAATATAGGTGGACTTCCTTCCTCTATCCTCACTGCTCCTCAGTACTTACTGATCCTTGGCTGTTTCAGGAAGAAGTCACCTTGTAGAAAGGTCCAGGGCCTGTGGACTTTGCCTCTGGGAAGCAGCTATCATGTCCTTTTCCTCTACTGACTTCCGTGATTGTTGTGATGCCTGTGTGCAGCGGCCCCCATTTACCATTCTCTGTTTCTTCCTCTTCTATCACCTGCTGGGACAGAAACCTTCAGGCTACATGTCCTCCTCGCTGTCACAAGGTTCTGGAATGATTGGGTGACAGAAAGAAAAAATGGCTTTACAAGAGCTGTGAGCTTCCTTCTTAAATGCTTATCTGTGAGCTTCCTAAAAAAATGTTGATTTAAGGTTGGAAATGCTATAACATCACCATTCTCTTTTGTATAATCCCTGACATGTCTGACCCTTATACCAACTTATTAGTGGTGTATATGGTGTTTTGAAATATGTCCAACCTTTTTCTTCAAAAAGGTGGAGCCTAATTTCTTTCCACTTCTGTCTGAGCCAGACTTAGTAACTTGTTCCTGCTAGGTAGAAAACAGCATATAAAGGACAGTGTGCAATTTCAGAGCAAAGACCCTGAGTCTGCCTCACTTTTTCATCTGGGGTTATTTATCCTGGAGCAAGACAGCCACTATGTTTTCTGAATGCTCAAGCAGTCCTCCATAAAGGGTCCGAGGGCCTCGGCCCACAGGAGCATGGATGACACAGGCAAAGCTCCTGTGTGAGCCTTCCCAGGACTCATCCTTCCAACTATGAGATGTTAGGTGGCGGCTGTTTTGAGATGTGCCTTTTTAAAGTTTTTTGTGCATCCGTAGATAAATGATAGACTATATTTTTCTCTTGAAATTTGATTTTTTGGGGGGGCCACATTTTACCACCCTGAGTGGAGAAGAGTTGTTGCTAATTTCTCAGGATCATTCTGAAGGAAATGTGGTTCAAATTTCACTCTCTCCTTAAGGTTGAAAGCTACATTTCACTGGTGAGATTTTATTTTATCACTACTTTTTTTAAAATTTGATTATTTCTAGAAGGAAAAACGTGTGTGTCTGATCCTTACTATAGAGGTTTACACCTGTATATCCTATGCCAGAGGTGGTGTATCTATGGCAGTCATGCCAAACTGGGCTATTTGTTGTCACAGAACTTTCATGGCTTGCCATCTACTATGCCTTTGCTTGGTATATTCTTTTAAAATATCTCCTAAATTACTAGATAATGATTTTCAGTTTTAAGTTACTTCTCTTGAAATGAAAAATATATTGTATCCCCATTGTGTAATTATTTTAACCTCTTGGAACAGTCTGTGGTCATTACAGCTCATTGTCACACCCGTGGTTTAATCACAGAGACTTAAATTCCCTCCAGAAGTCAGTGACACACCTGCTGCGGACAGTTTTGGGACCTGGAATACCTTTTCACTAGGAGACTGCTCTTTCAATCCAGGTGCCACCGGCATTACCCACTCATCTTGGCACTCCCCGCCATAGTGTTCTCTTAGGTTTCATTTTGCCCATGCACGCATCTGTGAGTGTGCAGCAACATTTTGCAGGGCTGGCCTCCTGAGTGTCTCTCCCCTCTTCCCAGTGCTGTCAGGCCTGAAATCCAGGCTGACTTTTAGTTGTGTGCTCCGCACTCTCATGTGTTCCCTGAACCCGTGGAGAACTCACTTGACTCTGTCTGTTTTCAAGTAATGCAGCTTCTTCTTCTTCTTCTTCTTCTTTTTTTTTGAGACAGAGTCTTGCTTTGTAGTTCAGGCTGGCCCTGAGCTCAGCCTCAAACTCACATCACAGCAATCCTCCTACCTCTGCCTCCCGAGTGCTGGGATTACAGGCATGAGCCACCACTCCCGGCACTGTGCTATGTAGTACTAATTGCTGGTGGGCGTGAGTCTCCACACCCAGGATGGTATGTGGTTACCGGGGGGGGGGGGGATTGAACAAGGGGATCGCCTTGCAAGTCAGATGCCAGAACCTCTGAGCTAACCCCCCAGCAGCTTCTTAACTCTTACCACTGAGAGCTTTCATTCTGACATCGTTCTGTAATTTTATTGTTGCTTATGACAGCTCCAGAATTAGACCTTTAGAATACTTTGAAATCACTTCAAAGTACTTCTTAGATGCTATTTTCACATTATACAAGCGCTTTCATAGTTCAACTCCTATATTTTTCTCATACTTAATCTCAATTGTTACAGGGCTCAATTGAAAAATTTTCAATAGAAAGTAGAAATAAAGAATAAGCGAAAGATTATTTTCTTTATCTGTTATTACAGATGGTTAAAAAGCTACTTTTTCTTAAATGAAATATTTAAGCACCTTTACCTAGGATGTGAGAATATTGAGTGTAGCTGCAGGTCTGATCACTGACAAACAGGAAAGATGAGGTAGATTGGGTCAACCTCTTATTGAGAACAGTAAGGATATTTCAGAAATGTAGACCACATTTGTTTGAAACCACCAGAGCAGGTACATTAATAAAAACTATAGACCTGAAAGAAATATAAAAATGTGAAACCCAGAGTAGTAATCTTAGCTTCAGAAGATGTTCTTGCTTGTGTTTCCAGATTTTATAGGAAACACCCAAAAGTCTGAGAGAGCAAGCAAAGATTTGAATAGCTTTTATAGTGATGAAAGGCTAAAAATTAGAAATTAGGGCTTCATAAAGAACCTAAGAAATGAGCTTATAGTAGGAATAAACTATTTCTCCTTGGGATGGAAGCCAGACATCGAGTTATCTTACTTTCTGATTATATCCTTTTGATGTGGACTTCCTTGTATTCCTAGAAAGCTGCAAAAATTTTTCAAAAAGTTCGCTGAGGAAAGAAAATGTCATCAGAGACTTCAGAGTAACAGTTTGGTATTCCATATACACCTGGAATTTAAAAGGAACTATTAGGCATGAGAAGATTTGCAATATAGTAGGAAACAGAGAGACAAACTTCTAAAAAAACAATAACAATAAAATGCAAATGTGTAAGAGTTCCAAAGTCCTATATGAAAGATATATCAGACTTTGACTTTAAAAATGTGATTTTTTTTTCAATAAGGAAAAAGGATCGAGAGTTTTAGCATGCATATTTCATTTAATATCAGAAAATCCAAAGATGGGAAAATTATATATCTTGTCAATAGGAACAAAAGCTAATTTGATAATATTAGAAATCTTTTATGGCAAATAACAGCATTACCAATAGACGATGTTTTGATAAAAGAGGTAAAAGGAATCTTACAAACAGCAGCATTCTCCCTTAGATTGATAAAGAGGAATTATTACCCTCTATGAGCAAGTCCACTCATATATTAGCAGATGTGTCAGCACAATAATGTAAGAAAAAAAATAGCTATATAGTAAAAAAATAATAAATAAAATTTATCCACCTACAATGTGATTTTTAAAATTTCATGATATAAGTATTTGGATTATTAAACTTAATAAGTGGATTTTGCCACACTTACACTGTTAACACAAGGCCTTCATATATCACTATTAAAATAGTTTCCCAAAAATAAAATGTAAAAAATGAATTATAGAATAATAGATGAAATTCAAAAGGGAAATGGCATTTATATAGCAGAACAGTATCAAATGCCTAGAATGAACAACAGTAAGATCATTGAGCTATTATTAAGCAAATCAGGTCTACAGATTCAAAACAACTCTTGTCAAATTTTTGTTTGATTCCTTTCTTCCCTCCCTCATTCTCCTTATCCCTTCCTTCCTCCTCTCTCTTTTTCCTTCCCTCCTTTTGTGGAATTGAAATAGTGATTCTAAACCTTATATGTAAATTTAAAAACACAAGAATAAGTAAGAATCTGAAAAAATTTTGAAGAAGGTAGGAGGACTTACCAATGAGTGTCCTTGTGCAAATTCTCAGTGTCTAGTGTGATAATGATGTGTATATAAAATGCACCAATAAAATGTGTCAAATATGGAAAAAAAACTAAATCGCATGATTTATGCCTTAGTGTGACAGACTGTTGGTGTATAATACAGTCCTGTTTTATTTAAATATATTCATTTACTTGTTTATTAATGGGTTCATTGGATAAATGTCTTAAGTTTAAGATTTGCATAATATGACCTTTAGCATTAACTTCATCAAACTCCTTTGTCCCCTTAGCCTCCTACTCTCACAGTTAGTCCTTCAGGAGACAATTTGGAGAGCCTTCCTCATCTTTTACTCATAAAATATTTCATACATTTAAAAAATATATGGTTTTTTATGTGTAAATTATGATTACACTTATTTTTTGAAGTATTACTTCATTATTCTTTAACTTTAGCTTTTGGATGAATGGTTCTTTTCCCAAGAAGACTGAAAATTCCCAAGACCAGGAGCTGCCTCTTCTTTTATTAAGAAATTCAGTGGTAAATAATGAGGGGAAAAATAATGTCATAGTAATAAAAAAGAAAACGAGGCTTATATATAATGGGGGTGGAGAGTTGTAGGATGGGTAGGAGAAAGGGAAAAATGAGAATAAAGTCAGTCATATACTGGTACAAATTCTCAATGTTGAATGTGATGATGATATGTATATATAATGTACTAATAAAGATTTTAATTTTTAAAAAGGGAAAAAAGAAATGCAGAATGTATGCAAATCATCCTCTTCAAGTAGGATTGTATGAGAAGATGGTTAAAATTGTGTGGATTAGGCCCACGATCTTGGATAGATCCCTGTTTATGAAATTTCTCCTGCATTGTGAATTATTCTTGCTCCAGTGCTATTAAAGTAATGAGATTTCTGGTTCAGTACTCATAATGTGGATGCTCATGGTAAGAAATGATAAAGAACAGCTTCAGATTAACTTCAGTGTTAGTTGTATGTAGAAACCACTACAGATCTTCTGTGCTACCTTACACAGAGTAAGTACATTGAAAAGCCTCAACTGAGAGGTGGATACTGAAAGCATGATGGTTTGGGGAAGTGTGATTTCAGTCACAGGTGCTTTGCATTTTCAAAGACTGGTTGATAGGAATCATACATCAGGGATCTTTATATACAGCCAATAATAAGTATTTTTTATTCAAATTGTGCCATATCACATACTGGTACAAATTCTCAAAGCTGAAAGTAACTATGATGTGTATATATAATGTACCAATAAATATTTTAATTTAAAAAAATTATTTTTAAGTTCAGGTTTGCATGATATGACTTTTCAACTTATTAGCTCTTGATTCAGATTGTTGTGAAAGGAGTGTTATTCTGTAGTCATAGGACCCAGTGTACACTTCCTGGTTCTAGGAGTGTTAATTTTTCTGAGCCTCATTTTCTGTGTTCAAGTGGAGATAATGATAGTGTCTTTTTAATGGGAGGATTGGATGGCTTAGACAGGATGATACTAGATAAATCCTTTCTCCCTCTACCAATGAGTACATTTCTGCTACCACAGGGAAGACAAAAAGGAAAAAAAACAAGGAAAAAATTTAGAGACTGGAGTTGTAGGCCCCAGCATTTAAAAAATCTTAAAATTCTGCCTTAATATTTTAAATTTTAATTTAAATCTCTACCCATCCTTCCTTTCACTCATTCCTCTCTAAATAAGAGGGATTTCTTTTCCTTTGAAAAATCAAGAATAGACCCATGCCCTGTGCTTTCCTCATTGCTGCCCTCATTCTTTGTATAGTTGGTACCTGTTTCTCCTTTCATTACAGTTTCAATTTCTGTACGTCCAGTAGCTCTTTCTTTTCAGACTATAAAAATTTCAGGCTTTTTTTTTTGTTGTTGTTTTTGAGACAGGGTCTCACTTTGTGGTTCAGGCTGGCCCTGAGCTCAGCCTCAAACTCACATCACAGCAATCCTCCTGCATCTGTCTCCCGAGTGCTGGGATGACAGGCGTGAGCCACCACACGGCACTGTGGTATGTGGTACTGGTTGTTGCTGGGGTGAGTCTGCACACCCAGTATTGTTATGTGGTTACCAGGGATCGAACCCGGGCCCTTGAGCTTGCAAGACAGGCGCCGGAACCACTGAGCTAAATCCCCAGCCCTTTAAGGCATTTTTCACCATGACAACCATTGGAACTTCTCTTTCATTATGTCTTTTACTTTCCAACAAACAGAAATAATTTTTTTTCAAACAGAATAATTTTAAGTTGTTGTTAAATGTCCCATGGGTTTTATTAACTTTTCAGTAGTTAATATCTTAATACAAGTTTATTACAGAAAAAATAGGGGTAGAAATGTCTCTTCTGCTTATAGCTTATCAACTCACAATCCAACTTCTATGTTTGTTTTATTTAAATAGTTTTGTAAAAGATCAGTAGTAGGGTATATCTTCTTTCCATCTGGCTAATTTTCTCTGTAGTATTTGATATCCTTCAGCATTTTCCCCCTCTATCATCAATACATCCTTGTTGATTTTCAGTCTTTGTTCTTATGAAATCACTGTATCATCCCCTTGCTCTTTAAAAAAATCCCTGCTTTTGACTCTTTCTTTTGAATTATAAGTGTATTCCTAAGACTTTTAGCTTAAGCTATTTCCTTCTTACCCTCCTTTCTGTTTTCTTCTCTTCTTTTCCTTCCTTCTTCCTGTCTTCCTTTTCCCCTACCTCCCTCCTTTCACTCTCCCAGGTGTTCTGTGTGCATCTTCAAACCTCAAAGAGAAAAGAATATGTAAGAAAAGCATCTCCATGTAATTCTCCTCCTGATAGTCAGTCTATGTTTTTCTCCATCTCCACTGCTGTTGACCAATCTTTATCCTCTCTCTTCTGGATCATTACAATTATCTATAAATTTGTCTCTTTATTTTAGAGAATGACAAATGCTATGTAGGAAAGTCTATAAATACAGAGCTGAGAATTCCTGTATAATTTTCACCAGTGAAATAAAAGTTAATGGTTAGTGCTTATTGACAAAGGAAACAGAATGGAATCTTTGGCCCTTTTCTCTCTGTAAGTTACTTTATGTTCATAGCTTTAGTCCAGTTTGTAAGGCAACTTGTGAGGATCTAGGTGTATGGGTGATCTTCTGGCTAGAAATGCAACATTAGGGCCGGGGAGTTAGCTCAGTGGTTCTGGCGCCTGTCTTGCAAGCGCAAGGGCCCGGGTTCGATTCCCCGGTAACCACATAACAATACTGGGTGTGGAGACTCACGCCCAGCATCAACCAGTACCACATACCACAGTTCCGGGCGTGGTGGCTCACGCCTGTCATCCCAGCACTCGGGAGGCAGAGGCAGGAGGATTGTGATGTGAGTTGGAGGCTGAGCTCAGGGCCAGCCTGAACCACAAAGCGAGACCCTGTCTCAAAAAAAAAAAAAAAAAAAAAAAAAAAGAAATGCAACATTACATATTGATGCTTGTTAACTTATGATGAAGGTACATCTTTATAAACTCTCATTGTCAGCTGAATGTCTCATAAGTGAAGCATGTACCTAATGCATCCAACCTACTGTGCATTGTAGCACTGTAGTCCCCTGTAGAACACTGGGTGGTTTACTGTCTTGGTGATGCAGCTGGGCGCTGCTCCTTTCTGCCTCCATGCAGCATCCTGGGACAACCTACTGCAGGTCACCAGCCCAGGAATAGAGCAAAACTCAAAGTGTGAAGTATGGCAGTTACTTTTGTACCATCCTATACATTAAAAAAAGTGTAAATTCCATATTTTATGTATGGAAATATCTGTACTTTATTTAATCTGCATATGTCTATGAAGATTTCATGGTTCAAATCACTAATGTAGTAATTCAAACTATTTCTTTTATTCCTGTACAAAATATTTCTTTTCTATTGCTAAGTTTTATAACTATAGGTATCATTTATGGAGAGATTATAATAAATACTCTTACTATAATCTTGTTTCTTTGAAGTCTTTTAATTCAGTTGCAACACAAAATCTGGTAAAGTTAGAAACTTACTTTTAAAGGTGTTACAAAATATGCTTTTGGATTTGTATAACTTACTAGTGTAGCTTATTTATTTCATTATCTTCTATGTTAAAAATAGTACTATATTTGACTTTCATATGAAACTAATATTTATTTAAGTAAGTCATAAGTATACCTAAGACAGAAGAAAAATCCATGATTTGATAACTTGAATTTAAAATGAAAATAGTTCGTAAATGATATTTATAACACATTTAAACATTTAATTCAAATTATTTTTATTTTACAAATATATAAATTGAAATATTTAATGAATTAAAAACTCTTGAAACTGTTCTGCTCAATGATATCTGATTTCCAAAATTGATTACTAACACTTTACAAATTGAACTAGAAGTAGCTTATATATCCTCTATACTTTTGTATATATTTAATGAATGCAGCTATTAATTTAATTTGTTAAAATACTATAGGTCTTATTTAAAGAATCTTAAAGAAGATGTATTACCAGGATAATTTTAGTTGTACTCTGATTTTCATTTTATCTACAAGCTGATACATAGCATTTAAAATGAAATCATAAATATCTATACATTTTTCCACGTGCTGGCTATCGTATGTTCAGAGCAACACAATTGAATTACAGCATGTAAAATCTTACTATACATTTTTAACTTGTGTGACTGATTAGGAAGCTGATATGTTAAATAATAAGGTTTTCTTTTGAGAACTTTCTTTATAAATTGATCATTTATTTTAGGATCTGATTTTATTTTTCCAGAACAAATATTTTATGGCATTAAGATATAACATCCTACTTCAGGGTGGTTTGCCTTGTGGCATTTAGTTTTGTTGTAAGGGTTTCTGTAAGTGTACTTAAGATACTTCAGTCACCATTCCTCCGTGCCCATTGCCCACCTTGCTCCACTCTCTCCCCTGGTTTCTCATATTTGGGGGGTTTTAGTGAACATAATGTATTTGGAATGTGCTAGTGCTCCCAGTTACCCACCCTTTCCTCTCCTTCTCTTCCTCTTGTCCAGTAACAGTCAGCTTTCTACTTTCTTACTTTTTAGATTCCGTATATTAAGGAGAACATACGACATACATTTTTCCGAGTCTGGCTTATTTTGTCCAGTGTAATGATCTTTAAATCTGTCCATTTTCCTGTAAATGACAAAATTTCATTCATTTGAATGGTTAAATAGCACTTAGCTGTTTGTATATAAGATATTTTTTTCCCCATTCATCTCTTAATGGACAGCTGGGCTGGTTCTATACCTTGATTTTATTTGTATATTGTGCCGCATTAAACATGAATGTTTGGGAATAGATTTACTAAGCTGGATCAAATGACAATTGTATTGAAACACTATTTCTGTAGTGCCCCTGCTGATTTACATTCCCAGTAGTGTAGTGGAAGAATTTCTTTTCCCCTCACCAGCATGTACTGTTTTTCTGTGTCCTTGATAATACTGATTTTGACTGGGTAGTTCTATGGAAGACAGAATCTCAGTGTGTTTTGGATTTGAACTACTTAATGGAGAAGGATCATGTTCATTTTTTAATTTACTTATTGCTCATCTGTACTTATTTTTCTAAGAAGTATCTCTATACTGCCCCTTTGTTGATGTTTTGGTACCATTTTTTTCCATTCTTTGTATATTTTTAGATGTTAATGCTATGTTGGAAGACTAGCTAGTAGAGATTGCCTCTCATTCCGTAGGTTGTATCTTCTGTCTGTTGATTATTTCCTTTGCTGTGGAGAAAGATTCCCATGTTCATGGATTGACATCTATGACATCAATATTGGTAAATACTGCCAAAAGTGATCTATTGATGTTATGCCCATCAAAATACCAATGGTTTTCTACACAAAACTAGAAAAAACAATTCCTGTGGGAAGCACAAAAGATCTGGAATAGTCAAAGAAATTCTAAGCAAAAGGAGATTGTATTATAAAGTCATAATAACAAAACAGGATGGTACTAGAATGAACATCGACATGGAGAGCAATGGAACAGAATAGAGGGTGTGAAATCAGCCTAAGCACCTATTGCCATCTGATACTGGACAAAGGATGCAAATGTATATACTGGAGAAGGGACAGCTTCTTCTTCTTCTTCTTCTTCTTCTTTTTTTTTAAAGGTTTTTTGAGACAGGGTCTCGCTTTGTGGTTCAGGCTGGCCCTGAGCTCAGCCTCCAACTCACATCACAGCAATCCTCCTGCCTCTGCCTCCTGAGTGCTGGAATTACAGGGGTGAGCCACCATGCCTGGCACTGTGGTATGTGGTACTGGTTGCTGCTGGGCGTGATTTTCCATGCTCAGTATTGTATGTGGTTACCGGGGATCGAACCTGGGTCCTTGCACTTGCAAGACAGGTGCCAGAACCACTGAGCTATATCCCAGGCCCAAGGGACAGCTTATTTAAAAATTATGCTGAGAAAATATAGAATATTGAAACTAGATCTCAATCTCTCACCCTGTACAAAATCAGTTCAAAATGGCTCCAGGATGTAAGTATACAACCTGAAACTCTGAAATTGATAAATGAAAAATATGAGAAACAATTAAAACCATCATTATGGGAAAGAGTTTTTGTTATGATTCCAGTGGTATAGGAAATAATGCAAGAATCGACAAATGAGGCTATTTTTATATCTTAACCTTGGTTTTGCTACTTTAAGATTTTGGATTACAAATAAAGCAGATACCTGTGCATACTGTTTTAAAGATTCTTGATTTGGGGAATTAAATTTGAGAATGCAAAATGGTGGGAGAGAAGGGGACAAGACGCTAGCAATAACTGAACAAAACTGAATTACATATCTTGCATTCTCAGATATTAAACTAATGCATTTCCCAGGGCTTTCTGTGCTGCTTCATTTTCAGCTCTTTGAATTTTTAACTTTTCTTCTTTTTTACTCATTTCTATCAGGTCTCCTTCCAGGTCTTTGTATTTAAACACTCATGCGATTCTTTATCATTTAAAAAAGAAACTATTTTAAAATATAGTTAAATTATCTCTATGGTTTAACCTCCATCTTAAAATCAAGACTCTACATTTGGGATCAAATCCATTTCTATCCCTCCTAGCTACAGAACTTATAAAATTTGCCAAGTATCTCTCTGCCCTTTTGCTTTCCTAGGAGCAGAATGAGGATAACAGTGTATCTTACCTCACAGGGTTGTTATAAACATTACTTTGTTAATACTTTTAAAAATTTACAAGAATGATGAGCACTTAATGACCATTTGTTATATAAGTATATATATTTTCCTATTCTTCTTCCCCTTTTAAATAGAAGAAACAGCTTTTTCCTCTCTAAGTATAACCTACAATCTGAACTTGTATTCTCAGTCTTCCCCTTCCCCATGTACATGTCTGGCTTTGTAAATTATCTTTTCATGTTCTTTTTTTTTTTTTTTTTTTTTTTTTTTTTTTTTTTTTTTTTTTTTTTTTTTGAGGCAGGGTCCACTTTGTGGTTCAGGCTGGCCCTGAGCTCAGCCTCAAACTCACACCACAGCAATCCTCCTGCCTCTGCCTCCGGAGTGAGTGCTGGGATTACAGGCGTGAGCCACCACGCCTGGCACTGTGGTATGTGGTACTGATTGCTGCTGGGCATGAGTCTCCATATCCAGTATTGTATGTGGTTAACTGGGGATCGAACCTGGGTCCTTGCGCTTGCAAAACAGGAGCCGGAACCACTGAGCTAAATCTCTGGCCCATCTTTTCATATTCTTGAGCAGGGCAAAACATCATGCTGCATGCCTGGCCCAGATTGACTCATTCATGATATTTGTTCTGGTTTATACATTGTTAAGAATCTCTGATATTCCACGTACATACCTCCCTCATAATCTTTATGATGTTTATATAAATCTTTCCATATATATCTGGGGTCAGAAAAAGTGAGCATTCTTTTAAGGAGACAAGTGTTCTTCTCTTTGATGATCTTAAAAAAAATTATGTCAACTGACATTTTAAAAACAATCAGTAGCAAGTATTTAAAAGTATTTAAATAAGGTGATAAACACCTTATTTCTAGTCTACTATCATATGGATCTTTTTCAGTAAAATAGAAAATAATGAAGATTATTTTCCTTCTTGGTTAACTAAAAAATGTGCTGTCATCAAAAATTTTTAAAAAACCAAACAAAGTTACTTGATGAGCTAATTAACAAAGATAACTATTTTTAAATAAATTCTTACTTGGGAGAATGCCTCATATGTCATTTATTAAATTATCTCTAGTCCCATATTTTGGAGTTAGCCATCAATTTAATATACATCTTACCTTACAGATTGTTACAAATATTATGAAATCTTTTTGTACCTCTTTCCCAAGAAGGAATACTTTTCTTAAAATTAATTTTGATTATATTTTCTGTCCAGGAGCAAGGGATTAGAAAATCATGTTATGCTAACATTATAGAAAAACAATGTTTTGAAGGACTCTGGTTAGTTTCTGTGACTTCAGCGTCTAGACATTTGTTATTAGGGTCTGGCCTAAGAAAGAGGCCTTCGAAACAGCCCAGTGGTTTAGTGTGTGCAATTGAGACACTGGATATATGGCTTTGTGATTTCTGTACAAGGAATTCATTGTTCCATTGATCTTGTCTATTTCCATTTGCCTTTAGTAAGAAACAGAACTGACAAAATTGTCAATGTCAGCAGACACGTGCTTGAATACGTGTCTCTCCTTGGCTGTGTGAGTTTGGCCTTTAGGTATCGATCTGTTATTTGGCTGATAAGCATGTCTAGTCCATGCAGTGATTTAGTTTTAGAAGAATTTATTTCTTATGTTCTCTCCTAGTCTAGATGCTGAAGGAAACCTAAACATTAGCCATTTCCTGTTTATATCATTGATTCATGTTGGGCCCAGTTCATCATAAAAATTATTATCTCAAATAATGTGCATATTTATAATTCAATGCTATAATTATAAGGAAATTCAAATAAGTAAAAACATTAAGTTCAGTTATTATTGGAACAAGTCACTTTTAATAGTAAAATTAATTTACATAAGGTGTAAAAGAAAATCCACCTCATTAATTCATAATTACATAGTCTACCATTTGGGGTTGCAGTATGGAGGAGTAGTAATTATGTGTTTATTCATGGAAACATTTTATAAATTGGATAAGCAACTTAAATATGTTAAGGCTCTCCTACACTTAAATGTTTCATGATGGTGTGGTTTATTAAAACTAAAAAAAATGTCTTGGGAGTTATTTAATTAGTGGAAATGTTCCAAAAACTTACACAGAAAAATTAGCACATACACTCTAAATAATGAGTTCAATGAATGTCTTCTTCTAGAATTTTCTTTCTGATAATTAAATACAGTGGCTTGATATATCCACACTATGTAGACATGTTAATTAGTCTGGTTGAGGTAATCATTTCACAGTGTACACATACATGGAAACATCATGTGTATCATAAATATGCACACGTTTTAGATATCAATTCCATTCAATCAAACCTGAGAAAGATCATTAAAATAATATTAAAAATAAAACATCCAATTATTTGTTAGATGTTACTAATAATTTCTATTGTTAACCTACTAAAATAATGAGTCTGTTGTAGTAGCTGACACTTGAACATAATTACAGATTTTTGAATTCTATATCCATAATCTATTACAGTATTAGAGCACTGACTTAATATCTAATTTAAATCTAATTCCAGAAGGAAGTACATTCACTTACACATTCTCTTCTTTCCTTCTATAATAAATTTCAGGCAACATTGAGAAATACATGCTCAAAACATACACCTAAAAAAGGAGGCATGTTCATCTTAGTCCACAATGTCTAAGACACATATTGGTTAATTAATATATGTTGAAATATACTCTCTCAGAACGATGTCCAAGATATGGCATGTGTAGAATAAATATAATATTTTATAACATAAACATAGTAATATATCTCCATATACATACATATACATCCAAGGAGGATGTGTTCTTCATGGATTTTTTCATTGTGAAGAGACCTGTATGCTATATTTTAAATTTTTGGCCAAAAATGTGTGTCTAGTGGAGAGTTTGACAGAATTTTTTTTTCAAATGACCCATCAAAACTTTTCACAGAAATACTCATGTAACAGCATTCAGTACAAAGGGGCACCAAAAATGTAAGACTCTTTGATCTTCCTAACGCAGCATGTATTACCTGATGACATGCCAATTGCCGCCTATGTTTTTCTCAGAGTTTGGATGGAGATGTTTAAAATATGTGTAGCTAGAGGTGAAAGAATGGAAGCTGAAGGGCATCAATCAGGGAAAGTGACTGGGGAAGATGATCAAGTCTTCTCTGACAAACTCTCTTCATCTTTCAGGTAGACATGTTAAATGTAAGAGGCCAACTCTGTACAGTCTCACAGCTGGTGTTTTTTTCACCTTGTTCAAGTTTTATTTAAGTATTGTCCACTTGATACTCCGAGATGATAAGGTATTTCCCATACTTTTTTAGGTTCTGTAAAGACTTGCCCCAGATATTTTGGCATTCATTTGAAAAGACACAGATCTTTAGCAAATTTACACTAGCACTTGTTTTAGGTAAAAATAAATTATTGTGTCTGTCCTTTGCAATCTTTTTCTGGGCATCTTGACTTACATTTGTTCCATCTTTGCAAGATAATAAGCAATTAACCCAATGATCAGGGTGCAGGAGATAATTTGTAATGATGGATCTAATAATGAAATTTAATTAAATTTAAATAAATATTTTATTGAGAATTAATTTGCACACCTAGATATTTATTTATATTCTAATAACCTCTCTACTTTATCTTTAACCACTGCACCAAAATCGTGCAGCAGAGTTATCAATTTAAATTTCCATGGCCTAAAAAGTCATAGCTTCTTAGTGTTTATATAGCATGTGTATCATGATCTGTATGCAGAGCACAAAAAGACTGTCAGCCTGAGGTGATTAATGATATTGTTTTCAGTTTCTAAACATATTGCTCAGAGTCTTTCTGCTAGATTTGTATGAGATGGGTGATTTGTATGAGATCAGACGGTTCTTAAATGATACAGGGTCATGATTTATAATGTATAGTTCAGGAAATCACCCTTTGTAATTATTAAAAGAAATAATCTTTTCTTCATCTATTATTTGAATTGAAATAGTCAAAAGAATATTGAGATATAACTTGGATGTGGAGTCAGGAGGCCTTTGTCGATTCCTATCTGTTTGCATTTGCCAACTTACACTGGAAACAAGGAATGTCTCTTTGAAAAGGAACATGAAAAATCTAGACTACAAATAAAGAGCAGAGTGAAAGAGAGATAATAGGAAGCAGGGAGAAAGATCTTTCTCAGATGTGAAGGTGATCAAGAAACAGAAAAAGAGGGAGGGAGGGAGAGGGATGAACAAAGAAACTATGATATGTTATATACATGTCTGAACTCCATTCAGGGGTGTAAACATTATGTACTGCAATGTAGGCCAATACATTTTTTTAAGTTACTACAACACAGGTTTAGAAATTGTGGGGCATACTGCAGATACAGACTGGAAGTTAAAGAAAAGGGCTCTGATGATTCGTCACAGGATGAATAACATGACACACTTGATGTGACCAATTATCCAGGCAGCAAGCGGGCAGCCCTAGGTCTGGGCAGAAAGGGGGCTGTATGTAAACCAGGTCTCATGCAGATCACTGGGTGGGGATGAAAGGCTCTGTGTCCAGCTCTGAAGAGCTCTCTCCAAAAATGCCTTGGTTTAATCAGCTTGGCTACAAGGTTACAGTGAGAACAATAAGTTGCTTCAGCCACGAGCAACAGCAGCCTGGAACTGGCTTGTGGATCTAGTATGCCCGTCTTGGTCTCACAGTGTTGATGTACATAGAACATGAAGATGCATTGCAGAGGGGCAGCAGGTGTGCTTCCTGGCCAGTCCCAATAGTACCAAATGCCGAATGGGACTTGCTTGACGGCAAAGGTACCCTTGAGTGTTACCAGGAGCAGAATGATACAGGTGTGAGTATGATATCTCATACCAGCTATCTAAACTGTGTATTAGAGGTAAGTGGGATCTACTCCCTAAGTGTGGCTCCCTGGCCATTCCAGCTTCCCTTTCTGTACCACATTGCCTTGTCTCCGTCTCCAGATCTGTTGAGGAGAGACTTTAATGTGAATGTGTTGAGGTGCCTGAACTTGCTCAGTTTGTCATAATTGATTTTGAAGGCCTACTACATTGGCTAATTCTTTATGTAAGATATGGGCCATAGATCCTGTCCACACTCAAGAGTGAGACCACACGAGGTGTGACTATGAGGAAGGCAGGTGGTGGGAGCCCCCATTCAGGTGAAGGGACTAGAATTTCTGTATGGCCTATATAGAAGATGTTTATTTTAATGAACTCTCCTAAACATATGTGATATAAAATCTGTGTTGAAATAATAACCCCAAGCTTTGGAAACTTCTTTGTGACACTTTTATTAAAAATACTTATTGTAATTATTTTTCATTTTTCTCCCTGATCATCTAACATCCTTCTCCACTGATCATCTGCTGTGCCATGAATAATTGCAAGCATAGATCATGTAGGGATAACTACTAAATTTGGGGAGATTTTATAGATACCCACTCTTTCATCATATCTGGAGTGAATGCAGATTTCCTTATACTTGCTTTCCTTCTGTTTGTATGATATCTTATGACTTCTTCAATTTTAATAAATTAAACCTCCACAGAAAATGTTTGAAATATCAAACAGATGATACATAGAGTACTGTGTGTTACTATAACAGCAATGATGCTGCGTCTAGAAAACCAAAGATCACAGTCATATCTAGACACACAGCTAGTGTTTTCTCTGAGAAGAAACTCAGTGTTTGTTTTGATGAGGTTTTGGCCAGAGCCTCCACTTCATACATCCTAACATTCTTACCAGCTTTTGGAACTCGATGGAATTTTCTCCCAAGGAAATGGAATGATTTCCTTGTGTGACATGTACTTTTGTATAGGCTAGGGAAAGAGCCTCTGTCTGTCTAGCACACACTACCTCCAAAAGAGGAAGAGAAGGTACAGTGCATGAGATCATCTCTTCCTGGAGAGCTAGCAGGACTGTCAGGGTACACTGGAGGTACAATGAGTTGGGGAATAAATAAAATGATAAACACATTGTATTTCTGTTTTACATCTAAATCCAAGCAAGAGTTTTTAGTGGAAACCAACATAATTACAGAAACCAAAGTTTCATTTTCTGCCTTATTCAGATATGTAGTCCTTAGCTGAAGCAAGCGCTGTTTAGTATTCATGGCCATTTCTGTGGAGTGTGGAAAGTGTTTCCCCAAAGACAAACACACAGAGAAAACCTTCAGTTCACATTTTCTAACATCTGTATCACAAAAAACAAGTAGCAAATGAAGAAAGTGGCATTAATTCATTGTTGAGTGGAGGGAATAGTGATGGGTCAGAAGGTAGAGTTGGAAATAATATTTAATATTATTTTAGAATATTTTTGGAGCTTTTGAGTGATGATAATTCTCTGAGAATCTTTTGAAGAAGGCAATTTATCTCACAAGTATAGCACTACATTTCCTATTTTTCATCCAGGAAATTTTAATATATTTTCCTTTATTGAGTTTATTAGCACATTTTAGATACATATTATAATACATTCAACAACGAGAATTTTTACCTGTACATGATATATTTAATTCTCATTTTTCCCCATTCCTCCGCCCTCCCTACAACCCCTCACACCCTATGCGCACCTATATAAATCAGCTTTGTTTCCATTTTTTTGTTTATAGCAGCAAACCTTTTCTTTCCTTTCTTTACTTTCCCCATCCCCCTTTTCCCTTTGAACATTTTCTTCCTGTTCCATAATGCCTTTCATAAGACACAATGGCAGATATTTTAATATTTTGATATTGTTAAACAGATGTGACTGTTTCATATGACTTCTTAAATGATTTTCCCCCATGTAAGTGATAACTCTAACAAGTTTATATTTTTTATGTGGAGTAGATAGGGATGAGCATAAAGAACAGTAACCTCCCAGGAACTCACTGCGTATTCAGTGCTTATCTTTTGTAATATCTGCTGTTTCCCCAATGTTAGGGCTGGAACCCAATAGTGAGCAAGTCAGAATTGGCTTCCAGCCTCCGAGAACAGGAACAAGGAGAGCGGATCTCATTCGATTTTGGGGCAAAATGCTTGTAGAGTATTCTAGATCTTTATAAAATTTGATGTGATTGGCAACTATGTGCTGCTTAGGTTCTCACCTGTATTCTCTGCAGCTTGTTGCATGAAGAAGCGTGTGTGCCCTCACACACGCACCGATCCCTGGTGAGTGTTTTGTGACTGCAGCTGGCAGCAGTTTGCCACTTTAGAGAAGCTAGCCCTAACTTCAGGGGACCATAAATATGCACAAAGCAGCCTGGCACATCTTAAATGTCAACCGTTATCTAGGGCTGTTGAGGGAGGCTTGGAGTGGTGAGCTAGGAGGAAAAGTGTTCTAATTGGACAGATGAGGGAAGTGAAAGAAGATTAGTGTTTGCTAATTTGAGTCATCCTAGTTTTGGCTAATAAGCATTGAAAAGTTCTAGAATGAGATGGCTGAGTGGTTCCAGGGGTGTGTGGGGTGAATGACGGAACCGCAGTCCTGTGTATTTGCTTTTCTCTTTGGTCATAGCTGTGCAGGCAGGCAATTCAATTTAAATTTGTTTATTTAGGGCTTGGGTCCAAGGGTGAGCTTATCAGACTATTAATCAAAAGTCAAATTTAATGTGACAGTTTCGCAGGTGTGAGCCACCCACGTATAAAATTCAGATATGACCTGTGGTCCCTAGTCACAGCAGGCTTGGTGATGGTGTCCTTGCTGAGAAAGTGTAATCCATCTTTCAGGTGTTTGAAATGTGGTAAATATTTTGTTGAAGAGATTCTACCACTAAGATGTCAGCTCCCAGAGCCAGGTCTCTGAGATTAACGAGGCATGTAATTCTGTACCCTGCAAGGTCCAAATACTGTATCCTGTTTGATGCCAGAGATGCAGCTCAGAGAGCCAGGACTGCTAGGAGGGGCAGACATGATCAATTAGCTTCTTTTTGACAGGACCTTGGAAGAAACTGACCCACAGAGCAAACAGCCAGAAGCAGTGCATGAGGTGGAGTTCAAAAATAGCTCATTTGGCAACAAACTTAATGCCTTTAAATGGTTTTTGTTTTTTATTTATTCTATGTTCTTGTAATTATCACAGGGCTAAGTTTCTTAAAAGAAAAAACTAACTGTATATTAGCCCAATCTGTGCTATGTTTTTTTTTATGTATATAGAGAAAAAGCATTCCAGTGGATCAGTCTGGTGCTGGTCTTCTACAGAAGAGCAATGTCTGCTAAGAGTAGTAGCGTCCTTGTGCCAATCATTATGAAGCATTGTCAATACATTGTCACCTGAATTCCATCAAAACAGTCTATGAATGTTACTCTGTTTTAACCTTTTGTATAGATGGGCAGTAAGGTCCAAGGCGGTATGGGGGTTGTGTGCAGTTGGATTTACATCCGAGTGTCTTAGCTCATGTGGAGTGTCGCTCAATCTTTGGTTTCTCCTTTTCACTCGACAGTGTCGCTGCTTAGCTCAGCATTTAAGGTTCCTGCTTGTCATGAGGCATGTGGATCCCTGATCCCGTGCTTGTGGGTTCACAGCAGCATGTACTCTTCTGTGAGAATCTAATGCCACCGCTGATGTGCAGGAGGAGCTCAGAGAGCAATTGTTAATACAGATACAGGTGAAGCTTGGATTGCTCACCCTCTACTTATATCTAGGATGCTGGCAGGTCACAAGCCAGTGAGGTCCACAGGCTGGGAGCCTGGGGTCCCTGCCTCTGTGAATATTACAGCCAAGTCCATTTGATATTTTGCTGCACATATCTGCCCAGTGTTTTATATGTCCTCTTGACCAATGCCAATTTATTTTAAAGATTAAAATAGATCGGTACTCTGTCAAGCAGAGTGCAGTAATTTGACCCTTTTCAAATCATTTTTTTCTGAAGCTTTTGTTCATAATCTTAACCCATCTCATGTCTTTATTTATAATCTAAATGCTGATAATATTTCCTTGCTAGTTATATAAATGAAGGAATTTTAGCAAATCATATCATAGCAACATATGTGCACCCATGTGTAGAGCAGCTCAGTTTGTAATAGTGAAATCTTGGAAACAGCCCAAATGCTCATCAGTGGGAGCCTGGATTAAGAAGGTGTGATTTAAAAAAATGGAATATTACTCTGCCATAAAGAATGATACATTTGAGTCATTTATACTCAAATGGATGTACCTTGCGAACATACTCATAAGTGAAATAAATAGGATGCAGATGTGTACATATTATATCATTTCTCCAGTATGAGAGATTGAAGGTGTAAATGAATTCCAAAATATATGTTATGCATTGTCAAATAGGAATAAAATGTTCTAAAGGAAAAAGGAGAAAGTAAGCGGTCAGGGAAAGTAAAGAAAGAAGAGAAAACATTTGATAATAAAAAGGAAACAAAATTTATATATATAGGGGGTAGAGGTAATAGGGAGGACAAAGGCATGGGAAAAATGAGAATCAAGACATGTTATGTACAGGTACAAATTCTCAATGATGAATGTATTCATAGTGTATATATAAAATACACACTAAAATCAAATAAATATACAAATAAATAAATCAAATAAATCAAATACAAATAAAATCATTAAAAATACAAATAAAATCAATTAGAAATAAATGCTGTTCTTTTTCTAAGCATTAGCCAGAGTATACCAATTAAAGTCTATTCAGGAAAACAGAAACTATGGTGATTATTTAAAAAGAGGGGATTTTATGTACAAAATTGATTACACAAGTGTTTAAGGCTAAAGAAGCAACAAATGAGAAGGTGGTAACCGGAGATAAGTAAATGTACCAAGTAGTGGCAACTGTTGTGTTTCTTTCAGTTGCAGCTGTGAAAGAAACAGCTCAAATTCCTCAAGCACAGAGGAGATGGTGTGGAGTCACAGAGCTGCGAGGTTCAGCTCATTGGAATGACAGGCAGAGAGACGAAGGTGAAACTTAGAAAGTGGAACTTTGCTTTCTTCAGAATATATTTGTTCATTCTGTCATTTACTCTTCATTATTTTCTGCTTCCTTTCTACTCTCTTCCTGTACCTCTTTACAGTTACTTTCTTACTTATTCCAGAGACTGAGTGTCTCTCCTAATATCAAAGACATGACAGTCATATTGCCATATTGTTGTAGCAAGACAACTTGGTAGGAAAATAACTATTAAATTACAACTAATACACACAATCCTTATAACTTAATGCACTATGAAGGAAGGCCTTGTTCACAACTGGAAAATTTTATGTAGTCAAATGAATTATATTTTGTAGACTGGCCAGGCCTTCATCAAATGCTGATACTTGAACAAGTCAAGTGAAGTAGTAACATTGTAGGAGTGGAGTTTCCTAAGTAAGAAATGTTGAGTAGGCAAAAACATATATCCACATAGTGTTTTTATCATTGCTGATATTGCCTATGAAAGAATAAGAAGCCTCTGTGAATGCAGGGTTAAAAATAAACATCCCAATTTGTGTAACATATTGGAAACAACAGTTGGACTAAGCCAATGATGGTGAATTGTTCAGAGCTTTCAATGATCATGAAGACCTAGCTGAAGCATTCACAGACTTGCCACCATGGGACAAAGCTGAATGTCTTTGTGAGGTTATGTCTTTTCTGGCCGTCTGTGTTTCTCATCTTCACATTGACTTCTGGGTGATACCTCGTTGTTATGTAGAATTTGTTTTTTAGAAAACTCATGCCTAAAGTACTCCAAAGTGTCTTCTAGCTATACTTTTTCATACAAAATAATCTATTTAGCATCTTCCTTATTAAAACAGTTTATCAAATAACAATCATTAATTGAATAGAGTATTAGCTTGATCTCCCCTGTTTTAATTTCAACATGCTGAATCTTTTTGTAATATTAGTAGAATGCAATCCCTCAAAGCTCCTTCACTTAATAAAACACCAAGTAGTGGATCTATCCAGAGGATGACTGTTAAATCTTTGTCAGTTTGTACTAAGGTTCTGAGATCTAGTAGAAGCTTTTGCATAAACTCACCTGCAAAGATTTTGCGCAAACCCCCTACTGGAATATGCGTTGAATGGAGAAAGTATTTGCATTGCTTGTCAAACAAAGCAAACTTATTACACACAGATAGGCAGCAGGATGAACAGAAAGGGAAGCTCAGGATGCATAGTGAGCCTACCTTTAAAGAAGTGGGAAGCTGTTTGGGGTGATGGAGTGTGCGTGTCCCTTTGGCATCACAGCTTAGGACTGCGGAAGCATCCCGTCCTGGGGTGATACTACAGGACTCAACAAAGCACAGACAATTCCAGCAAGTTCCTCTGACCTAGATGTTGCATTCTCTGTGCCCTCTGACTGAGAATTGCAAATTCGTGGGGAAAGAGCTGGGATGGCTGAGGTCACTCAGAGACCTGTTCCTCTGTGCAGCTATGTGTGCACAATGATTATGTAAACTTCATTTATTTACTCAGCGTATATTTGTAGAGTGTTTTCAGTGTACTGTATGTAAGGTCAGCTTATGGTCAGTGTCAAGAATCTGCTAAAAAGGCACTAGTTGGCATAATCAAGGATTTCATTTTTTAATTCAGTAATTAATGGCATTAGTTACTCCATGATTATGGCAGAATAGAAGAGATATTATAAAGTGATTACAAAATCTTTACATATTGTGTAGTCTAATTTTATTTTTACATCTCAGAAATACAAATCCCATCAAATTTCTGTCATTCTGGAAAACAATAAGAAAAATGATCTGTTGTTTTCTTGCTATTTACTTATTTATTTGCCTCCAAAGTTACTGTGCTATATTACCGTACAGCACAGTTTTCTTCCATTCTTCATTTTAATCATATTCCTTAAATGTCACGTTCATTTTAACCTTGTAACTTTCACTCTGGGTAGTGGTAAACAAAAGCACAGGCTGTTAAGAAAAGGCATCATCTTTTTAAATAGCGACAAGGCTTTTATGGCCACGTCAATGTCAACATTCCGTCAGGGTTCATCAATGAGTAGTGTCTCACTCTGAAATCCTCGTCTCCTGCTGGCTCTCATTTCCAGAGCCTTCTTGCTGTTTGTTTAGCTTTACTTTTCTGTTGATATCACTTAATTCCTCAAGGACTTTGTTTATCTGGAAATTAAAAATAAAATCTGCTGCTACAAGTAGCATTCCCAAGATGGTTCCAATTTATTGACTGCTAAATTTCCAGGTAAATAAATAATGACATTTTGTTTATTTGTACCTCTGTTCAGTGGTTCAAAAATGTGTGTGTGTGTGTGTGTGTGTGTGTGTGTGTGTGTGTGTGTGTGTGGTGTGGGTTGTTATTTAGATGTATTTTTTGAGTTGATAGTTAAAATTAAATTTTGGCTCAAGTTGAAGAATAGATTTTATAAAATGGAGGAGAGTCTTAATTCTTCTCTCCAGCACATTGATGTTTAGAAATGACAGTGTTGATATGTATTTTTTTTTCTTTGTCAGCATGTCTTTTAGAAATTACAAGGGAGTCTGGATCTCACTGGGTGGTTATGAAAAATTTGTCAGATTAGTTAGAATGTTCAGTAATATAATGACATTAGTTAACTAAATTGCTTCCTTAATGAGGGCATATGACATTAGGTTTTTAAATGATAGCCTAAAGATTTTAGAGATATGTAGATTAGGAGATCCAACAAATGAAACATAGGAAAATAACATAAAAATCCTTTGCTAAGCAATTATGAAACTTCTTTGTCTGTGAAATTCTAACAAGTCTCTA
Source organism: Petromus typicus (assembly GCA_004026965.1). Taxonomy (NCBI): domain Eukaryota; kingdom Metazoa; phylum Chordata; class Mammalia; order Rodentia; family Petromuridae; genus Petromus; species Petromus typicus. The sequence goes on from PVIR01011460.1 coordinate 23,719, forward strand.
AGCAGCATGAGGCCATTAGGCTTCAATGACAGAGTTCTTTGTCCAAGGTCATGATTTTAAATAATAAAGATGGGACACATTTCTTGCTTTTCTTTTAGTGTACAAATTCCTTTAGCTGGTTCAGTTCTTCTCTAGGCCTCAGCTGACCTCACTTTGGAGGTCTAGTCTCATCTCCAGTTAGAACACTTTACAGAATCTTCATTGGTTCATCAGAAAGTCAGCCTGATGCTGGCTCTTCTTTAAACTGACATGCAGTCAAGATTTCCCATCATCACCTGGGTCTAAAGTCCCGATTATGTTTCAGTCTATGCGAGCCTGTATTATTCCAGTGAGGCGAAATCTGAAGTTTAGTTCTCTGCCAGTTTCCTGATTCCTTAGGACTGTGACCATGATTGCTCAGATTCCTTGAGGCCATATAACTGCATTCCTGCTTCAGATTCATGGATAGTCTGGTAGTAATCACTTCAGCCACCTGCCTGGGATTCCTTTGTAGTGTCTGCAACTGGAACCACTAGGGGAGCCCCTTCCATGACAGGGATCTGTGCACTGTACCTCTGAGGTGTGTTCAGATCACCTCAGCTCTCACAGTTGCAAAAAGCAGCCTACCTGTTACTCAGTCCCTTTACCTTTGGTTTCATCCTTTGTTGCATTTGTTTCTAACTTTGCAAACTCAGTTTTACATATAATGGTGGGAGATAAATGATAGTTTAAGCAGGATATAAATGGTAGTTCTGTTAGATTTTCACAGCTTTCACATATATCTGATAAAGTCAACTTAAAAGTAGGGATGAATTATTTTGGCTTAAAGTTCCAGAGGTGTCAGTCCATAGCAACTTTGCTTCCTTGCTTCTGGGCTGAAGATGAGGTTAAACAACAACCTTTGCAAGAGCAAACCAGCTCACTTCATGTTGAAGACAAGGAAGAGAATGTGAGGAAAGGGCCAGGGTCACGATATATTCCTCCAGTTTGGCCCCAGTCTTAGGGGAATGTTCAGCCAGAAACTTATAAATGGATTAACCCATTGATGAAATTATCACTCTCATGACTCAGTCACCTTTCAAAGCTCCATATCTGGACATCTGAGCCTGTTGGAAGTGGATTTTTGATTCAAACTCTAATAGTAGGCTTGTTTTCTGAGAAATTCAATCTCATATGTGGTAAGAATTGTACAGATGACCACACATTGTGAATGATGTGTCACATTTAAATGATATAACCCTCACTACAGAGTGCAGTACACGGCAAACAATTTTATTTTTAAACAAAAATGTTTGGAAAAATTTTATTTCATTTGAAAACTCTGTATCAGGTGACAAATGATCATGCCATCTTTTCCACACAAATATATACACAAATATGGCCATTTTTTCCCAAAATTGTAGAGCAAATTAAGTTTGTGAATAAAGGTACTACTATATGTTTGTATGACCTTGCCATCCACAAAATTTTCAAATACTGATGTATATTGTGAATTATATAACATGCATATATCAAGCTAGGCAAGATCACATTTCTTTTTCTTTTTTGAGACAGGGTCTCGCTTTGTGGTTCAGGCTGGCCCTGAGCTCAGCCTCAAACTCACCTCACAGCAATCCTCCTGCCTCTGTCTCCCGAGTGCTGGGATTACATGGGTGAGCCACCACACCCGGCACTGTGGTATGTGGTACTGATTGCGGCTGGGCATGAGTCTCCACACCCAGTATAGGTGTGTGATTACTGGGGATCGAACCTGGGTTCTTGCGCTTGCAAGACAGGTGCTGGAACCACTGAGCTAAATCCCCGGCCCAGGCAAGATCATATTTCAAATGCAGCAAGACATCTAAAAGAACAAGTTCCTTAGTTATTGCTAAAATTTTCAGCAGACAAGTCTTTCCTGTAATCTTAACATGATAAACATTTACCAGTAAACATTGTAGGAAGTCTATAATCGTGAAGAAGGAAAATGCACAGCTCTTTTACCTATATGGGAAGTCCAAAGATGACAGCAAAATGTTTAAATATAAAAGGAAATATTGGATATTAGTGGGTCACTTTATCCATGGGTTAAAACAGACAAAACACCTTGGGTCTCAGACAGTAGTAAGCTCATCCACCTCCCCTGCCATTGTAGCAAAAGAGAGAAATGCAGCCTAATCTAATGAGAGAGTTATAATATACTTAGATATTAAGCCTCTTGCATCTCATCCTAGTTTATTGTCTTACTATTTAAAAGTCTTTTGAATGTGTAAGGTAATTTCCCTTAATAACAACAATGAGGAAAATAAAACTAATCAGAATATTCAATAACAACCATACTCTCGTGGAGCCTAGAAGCTGGTAGGAGATGAGCAAGGAGATGGACAGTCTGGTGCAGGGGCAGGTGCTACAGCACAGGCACTGTTGCTTGCAAACCATCGTGGGTGCTCTTAATAACTGATGCACTTTGGGAAAATTATTTCCTTCCTGTCACTTCCAATTTATTCACCTATAAAATGAGAATTACAGTTTTACTTGATATAGGGCTATGTAGATTGAATGAAAAAAACAAGCTGAATATACCCTAGAAACTACTGAATTTTACAATATCTCTAATTTGTCTGACTTATAGAGTGTTTAGGAATCTGTGCAATCTAAAATTTTATCCCCTGGAGAATGGAAGTTTCTGGACATGGAAGGTTGTTGGACATGTTTTATTGCTAAAAATTCCCTGAATGAACTAGAAGATATGGAGAAAAAGGTACCAGGAAAGTGAGAAATCAGCTCAGTTTACAGAGGCTGCAGAACACTTCAGCCATGACAAGGACATGCCTAATAGATTTAGGGATAATAGCTGAAGACAGGTGGGATATGCGGTATTGGAAAATTTGCACTAAGAATGATCAACATGTTTATGGCAATTAGAACTGAAAAAGTGAGTGAGTCACCAAAGAGTGTGTTGAGATAGCAGAAGCCTGAATCTTAGCAACTACTGACATGTAAAGTACAAACCAAGAGGGGAGCACATAAGGGAGACCAGAAGAGAGACCTGTCTGAAAGTTAAATGAGATCATAAAAGTGCGGTGACAAAAACCAGTGGAAGATGCTGCTTCATGCTGGGACTGAGGAAATGCAGAGAGGCTGGTGTCACTCTGTGTGGAGAATTCCGCTGAATCTGGGGAAAATGCCAGTTTGCAAAAGTCTGAGAGTGCAGTGTGAAATGAAGTCCATCACAGAGGAAACAAGAGTCTAGAAATTCTTTGCACCAGTGGTTGAAGGGACAGCTGATAATAGAGGGAAGGATCCATGTTCTTGGTGGGCTTGATGTCAGGAGACAGAAAGTCTGGCACGAGAGCTTCTAATTAGTATAACATGTGAGTATTAAGGTCAGCTGCTGAGAGGAGAGAAAATAGTATGAGATGGCAGTTCAAAAGAGTTCAGAATGGTAATTATGGAAACAAAAACTAAGCCAAGCATGGAAGTATGTACATGTAATCTTATCAATCTGGGAGGCTGAGGCAGGAAGACTGTAAATTTGAGCACATCTGGGTGATTTGGAGATTTAGCAGGACCCTCTTAAAAAAAAAAAAAGACAAATAAAAGGCTGAGCACATAACTCAGTGTGGAATCTCTGAGTTCAATCTCAGAACTGCCACAAAGGAACCAGTCAACAAAGTGGGAAATCATGTTTGACAATTTATAGTGGTATATTGTGAATGGTCAAAATATTCCTGTCTTCACAATTTGAGTTCAGAATGTTCTTAGAAACTTGATACCTAGATAGGTCCGATAATGATTTTGAAAATTGCCACTCATGTCCTCTTCCAGCCATCCTCCCATTAATCAAATATTAATTTTTTCATCAATCGATCAATCAAAACGCTGATTGATTAATCCACCAGGATTGACAGTAAGGCATTGGGAATCTAAGACTGTAGAGACACTATTTGTTCTCACATGTCATTTTTTTTCTTTTTTTTTTAAATTATCTTTATTGGTACATTAAATATACACATCATGATTGCACTCCATAATGGGGATTTGTACCAGTATAAGACACAACTTAATTCTCATTTTTTCCCATAGCCCCACCCACCCTACCACCCCCCCATATATATAAAATTTGTTTCCTTACTTTCTCACATGTCATTTTAAATAAGGTAAAAATTTAGCTTTGCCAAGATAAATGTATATTTTTCTCTCACATAAAAATCTATGGAAACTATTCCAAGAAATCCAGATTCATTCCATCTAGGCAGGGGAAGGAGGAAAAACAGGGAAAGTCTATTTCCCTCTTTCTTAGACTTTCTGGAGATCAGGAAGGAATCAGAGATGGGGGCTAGGAGAAGGCGAAACAAAATGATTAAAATGGAATAACAAACTTGTGTATGTCAGTTCTCCAAGATCAGTGTAATTATTATGTATTGTGAATTAAACAGGAAAATAAACAATTAAAAATGTAAAAAGCACAAAATAACAAAAACAGAAAACTAGGAAAAGTATGATCCTATACTTTAATCCAAAATTTTACTAGGATATTTTTCATATTGCCTCCATTTATATCCCCTTGTTATAAAACAGAATTACGCTTTAACACACCTAGTTTTCAAAGAGACTCAAAACACACTCTTTGTAAGCTTCTATGACCAGCTAAGAAATATGTGAAAAAATGACATCACATATTGAAGAACCAAAACAAGTTTCTCCTACCCAGACTTTGTGTTCTGGTTGTATTTATACTCAGATGAGGTCATAATACCTGTAAATCACAGAAGATTTCGTTGTGTCTAAGATTTGATTTTCTCAAACTGTCGGTTTTTCTGTGACTGTTGTTTTTTCTTCACTCTATGTAACTCTTATTCCCTTAGAGTAGCTTCACAAGTTTTAAGAAGAAAAGAAAATTAATGATTGATCTAACCTGATCCATCCATCACTGATGGCCTTTTAATTCTTCCTTCCCTTTTCTCTACAATATTAAGGGTGTCTCGTGTCTTATCTTAATTGGTGGATTTTTGAAGTATTTTCAGATAGAATTGATCAATCTAGGGAGTATGCTAATTACTAACATTTGAAGCTTTAAAAGCCCAAGAGAGAATTGATTGAAATATTACTAAAAACAAATCCTATAAGTATATTGATGAGTAATGACAAAAACTAAATATTTTTTAAAAACTTAGATTAGTCTCTAAACGTCTTGAATTGAGGAGTCCTCCACTGCCTCTGAGGAGAGTGCATACAGTTTCTGGACAAGGTTCAGACTCTCTGACTACTAATTCCTTTTTCTGGATTGATTATTAAGCTGTACAGATCAAAAATCAGTTCTTCCTTTAACTTGTTTTAATTTTAAAGAATAACAAACTCTATGTATTATTTAAAAATGGCTTCTTCAAACTAAAAGGATCAAGCCTTGGTGAAATGACTCTGGAAATAGTATTTATTAGGATTAGAAACATAGGAAAAATTGCATTCCAGTGTTTTCTACAGTGATAAGCAAGAGGATTCATGAACTGTAGGGAAAGGTCAGAAAACTTAGGATTAAAAATAAACCTTTAAATGTAGGTTATCTCATTAACAGGAGTACATCAGTTTTTACTCCGTCATATCTACCTGGTTATTTTGTTGTCTAATTTTCATTGAGGGTTTTTATGGCTTCTAATTTTCCCTGCTCAAATTAATTGTTTATTTTTGTCTACTTTTTCTGATGTCAGTATTTTTCAGCATTTAAATTCAGCAACTCTGGCAATCCTTGAGTTTAAAACTCTTCTTACAGCAATAAAAATAGCAAGTGACATGTTTAATTATTAGTAATCTAGTTTTTGTGATATTTATATAAGATGCTATTTAAATTTAAAACCATTAATCTTATGATGGGCTTATGGTACCTTTATAATTTCTATCTATATACTGTAATGAATATTCATTTCTTTTTAATAAGTATATCAGAATTTGATCAAGAGCCATAATCTTTCAATTGTAACATTTGAATTTTGCATTTAAAATAGTGGTACAATTTCATTTTGCCATAGGATTTATTAAGAAAGTAAAGATAAATCAGGTCAGCCAGATTGCTTTTAGTGTTAAACCCACTGAAGTATTGTCTTTTTAAAAATTTGATTTTAATTAACTAATTTAAAAAATTGTGCTGAGATCAAACACAGGTCTTGGAGGTGCTAGGCAAGTACTAGTGTCTGAATTATGTCAGCAGCTCATTGACCGGTTATTGACTTCTTAGTTGCATGAGTTGGATATGGTTATAGATTAAATATCAGCCTCTTTTGCTTTCAAGATACTCACAATTGTATTAAAGAAGAAAATACTTAAAAATTAATTATAATGTATTGAAGTTATTGATTCCTTATCTTCCCTCCCCCCTTCCTTCCTTCCTTCTTTTCTCCTTTTCTTCTTTTCTTAACTTTATTTAAATGCTCCTCTTTCTGTACTAAGGACAAAGGAGTAAACAAAACAGGGAAGGCTGTCTACATAATGTGGGATTCTGGAAATGGAGCTCGCATGGCTGTTCAAGTCTGAAAACTGGTTCTATTAATGGCAAGATAGTAAATGTTTTTGCCTTTACAAGCCATAGGATCTCTTGTAATAGACAAGCAAATGGGTGTGGCTGGTTTCCAATAAAACTGATTACACACTGAAGTTAGAATTTATGAGTTTCATCTGCCATAAAATCTTTCTTTCCTTTCCAATCCCTAGAAAATGTAAAACTCCTTCTTAGCTTTTAATCTACGAGAAGTAGAAACAAATCCAAAAGTCCCAGTTGGCTAGATTTGGCTTAGAGGCTGCAGTTTGTCAAACCCCCTTCTAGGAGTGCAGATCACTAGGGACATTTGACAACACGAACTGGGAAAATCAAAGCCAGTTTAGGTGTTTGGAGGTTTGAGAAAGTAATGCAATCAACATATCTGATTTTCAGCAAGTTGATTTGTCATATTCCATGTGTAGGGTATACTCATAAGATATTTCTTTATCTGGAATACCCTAGTTTATCCTGAGACCACTTCAGCCAAACCAGGCCCTTGTCAGCCCTGTGGGTATTTCACAGTATTCAGTGCTTGGGCAGAGTCCACCCAGCCATGATTATGCTCTGTCTCAGCCTTTTCCTGTGCACACAGCTTATGTGATTTTCTGGGGTGAAGACTGCAGAATGAGAATGTCATCCAGATGTTTCTGGGAGTAAGCTAACAGGCCTCAGGTCAGAGGCAAGACTTTGCCTGTATATTGTAATCACTCACATTTCACCAGCTTGCAATATTATTGTGCTTCACTGTTGATATTCTCAAGTCACTAGTGTCTGGGCTCTTAAACTGAGCTCTCAAGATGCTGCTCCTAGTGGACATTGCTGAAGCTTTGTCAGCTTTAGTTTGCTCACTTTAAATACAGAAATAATGCCAATGCCTAATTTACAGGGATTTATTGAATAAAATGGTTCTTATGGTCCTTGAATAGCACAGGTTATCATAACAATAATTCTTACTATGATTTTATAAAATGAGAAAACTTGATATTCTTTCTGCAGTGTTTTATTCACTGTTGTTAAGAGTGGAGAAAAAAGAGAGGATTAACTTCAGAAAGAAGTTAACTTTTAGAAGTGTTATAGACAGCTTAAGGAAAGAGAGAATAAAATGCACTGTTTCCATTTCAAAAGCTTTAATTTAGGGAAGGTTAATTATCTTCACTATGTCAACTGTATTTTAAAATTAAAGATTCATAATTCTTTTGAAAACATGCTCTGAACTTTCTCATTCATTTAGTATTGTGCAGTGTGGAACTCAGTCTCCTATACAAACTGTAAAATGCGGTAATACATATTTGACTTGAAGGCTCACATCACCACAGTACCTTCGGTTGCTAAAAGAAGAGTTCACTCTTTGCACTTTCTCTGAGTTGCATTAGAATTTGTGTTGATCTGATGCAGGAAAGAGGCTTTGTTTACTCTGCATTGTCAGGAAGGATTCAAATTGGTTCTGCGACCCTTAATCAAATCTCACTTTCTTTCTCAACAAATGATTCAGACCTGTAAGAGTCAAACCTTAATTTCACTGGGGAAAAATTTAAGACTCATAAATGTCACGTACACTGAACAACTGCACAACAGAGATAATGATGTGCTGATCTTTGTAAGAATGTGTGAAATTGCTGCTGATTTATCCTTAAAGGTTTTGCACTTTGGAACTTTTCTTCAGCAGAGAGAGAAAATTAAATTGATCCCTGTGTGTTTTCTTTTTCAATTTACACACGCGTGCACACACACACACACACTGTGCATGTATAATATATAAGATATATATAAATTACAGATACAATATATAATTATATATATAATTCAGGGCTTTATATACATAATATTTATTTTTTGTTCAAGTTGTACAGAAGAATACATGGCCATTGAATCTACCTCCAGACCTTAAAAACTGGTCTCAGATTTCATGCTAGTATGATGAAGATTGTATCATGAAAGAGACTCTGGAAGGATTGACTGAGAGAACACATATCAATGGCTGGTTTCTTGTGCCTGAGTCAGTCAGTGTAAAAGAACTTGCTTGATTCCTTTCTCTGTCCTTTTTGTGATATTATTGCTACTGTGTGGCCAAGTCATGCCTCATCCACCATTAGATGTCTTTTTTCATCTGTAGAATTACCATGTAATTTCATAACACAGAAAAACAGTAAGTATGATAGCATGGACAGATTATTCAATTGGTAAATAGGAAAAGCAACCCTAAAGATAGGCACACAAGCAGAGCAGTTTTATTATGAAATAAATGCATGTCAACAGCCTTTTCTTATGTTTATGTTACTATATGATAGGCTAGATGTCATGCTTTCCAGTGGATGAGAGTTTTGATAAAATGACAGTAAAGCTCTAATTATTTTCTCTTTGGTGACCCAGGAAAACTGGGTTACCCTCTTTAGTGGCCCTGTCACCTGGAGACCCTTACTTCTGCATTTCTCTTCAGTGAGCTGTCAGACTCTTTCCCATTGTCCTCTCCCCCAGTGAGACTGCTCCTCATTAGTTTCTCATCATTCTTTCCCCTCTTCACAATGCACCTTCCTTGCTATGATGTCTCTGAGTGTGCTAACTGCCAGTCCCTGTGGGCTTTTCCTTACCTTCAAGGTCCTTCAGCAGATGAGGCTATTTTTTCACTTCACATGTAGAGTTATTTGTAGTTGATGGTGATCGAATTGGTCTAGAGGTTGGAAATGTTCTCTCGCATGCATCACTGTAGGGCATGCCTATTGTTCTGCTACTCTTAATTTGCTTTGAGGATTTTGCTATATCAGATCCCCAAGATAGCCTTCCAAGTTACCAGAGGATAGACAATATGTGCTTGAAAATTTGCAATAATAAAATTTTATAGCAGAAATTTTTGAGGAATATCCAGGCCACTATGGTGTGAGCTACAGGAAAAATGCAGCAGAAACATCCACAGACTCATGGATCTCTGCAAGTGTTGCAGCAGGAATGTGTCAGAGAGTGGTCCAGAGTTCCCTGCTCAGTTAGCTTACTGTATTGGGTGAGAGGTTTGAATGAAAAAAAAAAAAAAAAAGCAAACATAAATGTAATCTCTCTACTAGGAAGTTCTTCTAGGCTGAATATAATTTTTCTACTGTTTTCTAAATTTTAAACTTACTAAAACTGCACATGTTCTGTTTGTGTGCTTCACATTATCTGATCATAATACCCTCATTTTCGATCTGCTTGTTCCTTTCCCAGCTCAGAAGGCACTCACTTGGCCCTAGAGGAGGTGAGCATGTGAAGAAGTCTGACATTCATCCTATTTGAGTCAGCAGAAGGGACAAATGATGGCTCATGAAAGAATTCCTGGGATTACTTTTTAAGAACTGTCATAATATAAAATCTCTTTTCATGGTTGTGTTGGAGGGAGCAGAGTGCAAGCCAGGTGTTGCCAATAGCCATTTACTCTCGGTAGGAGGAAATGGGTTTGAAGGGGTTCTCTGAGAAAGGCAACCTGTGGATCCTCCAATGATTAGTGCCGTTCCAACTAACTGTGTTCCCTAACATTCACTTCGATTGGAGAATAGTATCTTACCACACTGATGTGGCCGTAACTAATCAGTCTCTCATTCTTTTTCCTGGAAAAAGAAGCCATGTGAATAAGTGTCTGGTACATTTCAAAGACATAAGGATGACGTTGCTAACTCAAAGAATGTAAAGGCTTGTTAAGATAGTAAGTAATGCATTGAATATGTTGTTTTCTTTGCTGGGATGTTCTGGCTTGGAATTTTGACTTCTTCCTCTACTTCACAATACTCACAAACCAGGAAGGAAAGTTTAGCTGTGGATTCATTGAATGAACCATTTTTTTCATAGAAGTACAAGGCATAGAAATCACTAGTAGCTGGAGTTAAAACTAAGTCATGAAACCAGTGTTCTGCACAACAGTACATGGGCTGCTGGAGTGTGATGCAGCTTTGTCTGGCACGAAGTACTTTGCACTCAGAGCAGTGGTCCTCTGGAGTGTGAGCTGCTGATGTACAACTGATATACTTCGGATGTAGGAGAGTGAAGGAAGCTGACTGGGTCCTTCTGGCTCCTCCGACCTGCCTGTTGAACTCTTTACCCCTCAAGGGTGGACAGAGGTCAGCAGTGTTGCCTAAGGCTCATCAAATCAGCCTTCTCATGATATCCCAACTCCAACACTCAGTGCTATGCTAGTGGGAGCTGGGCTGCCCTGCTACTCTGCTCAGTTCTATTTGCTCTCACTCAGGTAGACTTCCTGCTGTTCTCTCCTTTCTGCTTCTCCACTCTTTGATGATTGTCTCTGAGGTACCCCCTCTTTACCCCTTCTCATGGCCCTTAGAACTCCTTTGCTAAGGCAGAACACTACTTTTTATACCTTCTGAGTGGTAGAGATACTGTTAATTACACTTATATAAATACAAAAGTATTCATTAGAAATGAAAATTTCAGTGTAGATATTATAAGGGAAAACACACAGTCTTTGAGAATGAAGGAAACTGGAAAGAAAATCTAGTTCTCAGCACAACCATTCTCTATCCTATCTGTGAAAAATTCAATTATTTACCTCCTCTCAAGTCTTTGTCAGCCTTTTCAAGTCTGTGAATTTTAATCACTAGCAAGACAAGCAAAAAGATACCTTCTTCAGGCACCTACACATGATGATGGTTTTCAAAATAGCAAAGAATGACCAGGGTGTCAGGGAGCTCTGGACTTCCCCACTCCAGGTATTGCTGCTGTTTCTATGTATCCAAGTGAAGGAAAAGAGTGTGTAGGAGAGGACATTTAAGGAACAGAGAACAATCAGAATGGCCAAAGGGACAGCTAATAGAACTAAAATGCTATGGTGGATCTATCCCTTTCTCTTCTCTTTCTGTTTTTGTCTCTTAGCCACCTCTTTGCACAAGGATTCTAAATAAAATTAGGTGGCAAAAAGACTTTCTTAATTTAAAAGAATTAAGATTTCTGCATTAAAATGTTTAGTATCAGGAACTGCTCGGATTTATAATTTACTTCTTGGATTTGAGGATTTCTGCCCTGCCCTCCAGGATCAACTGCTGGGATTATTGTGAACATCTGCCCCACTCTGCAGGATTTTAAACTACAAGGATACTGCACTAGGATTATTGGCCTTAAAATTTACTGGGATTTATTGGGATTTAAAGATGGCTGCCCTGCCCTATGGGATCTTCAACTACAGGGATTATTGTGGGAGCACCCTGTTATATGCATGCTAGGATTATAGGTGTGAAGGTACCAAATAAAGCTGTGGCAAGTTTGAGTTATAGCCTCTTCTACTCCCCTTTCTGCTGTATAGTACTTGGCCCTTTGCTGCTGTTGCTGCTCAGAATAGCAAGAGTCAAGCCCAGGCTCACTCTTTTTCTCAAGGTTTCAACTTTGTTGTTTGTTGGCTGTTCATCTTTTTGCTGTGGGACTCATGGGGGAATGGAGCTTGCCACTAGGGTTCTGGTTGCATCCTCTTTACCTGTCTCCCACAGTTGAAGAGATGAATTGAAGGAGATGACCAAATTGAAGCCATGATTCAAGCTTAGGAAGATGGAAAAGAAAAAAAAAAAGTGAAGTACTAAGCAAAAGTAGAACATGATAAAAATTATGACAGTAAAGAAAAAAAAGAGGATTTATTCAAGAGACTTCTGATGTGAATACTAGGAGTTATAGAAGAAAAAAGTTTTAAGTGGATAAAAGCAATTATTATTATTTTTAAAGTGTACAAGTAAGAACTTCCCCATGTTGTGTTTTGAAGTATGTAGATTTAAAATCCCGAGTTTCTAGGTATGGTTGAGGAAAAAAGATACATATTTTACTAAATCCTGATAAAATTCCTTAACAAATTGGAAACTGTATTTGCAAACAGAATTTATAAACTAGAAACTTTAAAAAATACCATAAAAGAGAATACTTAATAAAGCCAAAGGGCTTAGCAGAAGCTCTGCTATATGGAGTGATTTCAAATGATGACCTCAAAAAGGAAACTTTATCCTTTGAAACATTTGAAGAACATATCAACAAAAAATAAAGTAGATAAAACACAGTACAGAACATAAGTCTCATGATAAAAATAGAATAGAAAAGATAAAATCAAACTATTTTCCTTGAGAATTCAATAAAACCTTGGGGGATACAAAGAGGAAGAGAAAGAGAGAGAGAGAGAGAAAGAGAAAAAGAGAGAGAGAGAGAGAGAGAGAGAGAGAGAGAGAGAAGGAGATCACAGCACTACATATGTACATATATGTAGAAATAAGAACACATACAATGTAAGATAATTAATAAAAATTCCAGAGCAAACTATGGGTTTATAAACTTATAAAAACAGGATGTTGGGAAGGCCTGGTAAACCAAGACAGAAAACCTAGAAGATAGGCAAAGAAAAAGATAGATATATTTTATGGTAAAACAGTTATCACTTTTATGGCACCAGCTATTAGTGAAATATAAAGGAGAAGAATATACTGAAATATCTTCTTCCTTTCGTGAGTGAGGACAAAGTAAAGAAGGATGCATTCTCAAACTATCATCACTGCTCCCTTCATGATGAGGAAAAATGTGTTTGATGAAAGTATAATAGACAGGTAAAGTGAAGGTAAGGGAAAAAACTTAATGCATGCAGACTACAATTGTAAATTAAAATCTACAAACTTTTTACCATAAAGTCTTTCTGTTGAGCACCATGTTAAGCAGATCTACAATTCAGTTAAATCTTGAAATGTACAGTTAAAATATAAAATAAAGTTTGTCTACCTGGAATCATTTAAATTCTATAAAATGTGATTTCATGCAGTGACTAAGCATACCATTTCCATGTAGCAATAGATGCCATATAGCCTTCTGGAGGAGGTGATGTAAAGCTGTAATAAAATATTATGTTCCTCTTAATAGTATTTTCCATCATCAATATATTATGTAATTCTTGGTAATTGCTACAAGTGGATGTTTACCAGTAGTACAAGAATCAATTTTTTCTCTACATGAAAATTACTTGTTCCCAACATTCCTGAACATTATATACTTTAATTCTTTTCAAATTCACAATTTATAAAATTTTATAAATTTTTACATTTTTTTCTACAGGTAGTGAGAAAATGTATTGATAAGGCAACTATATTTTAATGAAAGAAGATAGCTTCTTTTGGGGGGTGATATCTACATACAAATATTATCTCACAGACTCTCCAAAGCACTATTTCATCACACAACTTTGTGATAACATGATCTGATCATAGAGCAAATCATTAAAATATATTTTACTTATTTAAGTGCTTGATCTTGATTATAGATTAATTTTTTAAATAGGTCATCATAGTTGTCAATAGTAATTATTAATATTAGTGACTTATTAAGGAGAATTTAAAAATCACATTAACTACAGTTTTAATTAGTCTCAGATGAAGGACATCGTAGATTATTTTGTGACATTATTCTCATGTTTTTAGATTTAACATGTCGCGCAGCTATGTTTTGCTGTACCTACCTATTGCTTGCATTTATCTAACTTTCTCTTCAATTATCTATTGTTCTACTTGCTTACCTATCTATCTCTTACCAGTTGAACTAAAGTAGGACTTAATACCACTTGAAAAATATGATGCGGCAGAAGCACTGCAGACTTTTAAGTCAAATAAGACGATTTCACCTCTAGCTCTGCTACGTTCCAATTTTGTGATAATTTTGAAGCTACTAATTTCAGTGGCTGATTTGCTTTCCTGCTAAGTGGTATAAGTCTTCAGAATCTTTTCACTTCACAGAGTAAGATTGTCTGCTCAGGGCTTGTGCAGAGTTAGCGTGCACATCTACCCACAGAGCTCTTGTTTAAATGCAGAACTTGACTGAGTTTGAGGCAGGGCTGAGGATTCTACATTTCTAATTATCAGCTGACCCACATCTATGTATGCACTAGGGCGGGGGAGGTGGAAGGCTGGAGTTTGTGATGAGCCCTTCTTCCATCTGAAGTGGGGATAATGTTGTTCTGTGTTGTTATGGTTTAGACCAAAAATGACCCCAGAAAGTCTCAGGCATTCAGAGCTGGAGCTTGTGGAAGGTGATTGGATCCTGGGTGTCTTATACTCAGCAGTGGATTAATCTACTGCTTAATGCACAGCTTAATTGAAGCAGGGCTTGAGAAGCTCAATAAATAATGCTACCTTGTTTTCCCTTCTCTGTTCTGCCCAGATAGAGAAATAATTCAGTTAGACATAAAATCAGACAAATAAATAAAATGTCATCATATCTCAAATTCAAATAAATTTGGAAAGTGCAGGGCCTCTAGCCAAGCATGTTTGCTAACAATCAATCTGCCCCCAGAGGAGTGAGCCTCAGCTCAGTTAACTGGAGAGTTCTAATTGCACTTAGTGTAAGCCCTGGACAATATCAGAGAGCCTGGCCCTCGAATCACAGAGTGGGAGCACGTTCTCTATGGGCAGCCTGGTGGCTTTACAAGGGTGGGAGAAAAGTGATGAGCTACCTTTGTTTAGCTGCTGCTTGAAAAATTTCAATTGGAAAAAGATTAACACCTGTTCTGGAGAAGTGAGAAGAGAGAAGAAAGAATTCAAGGAGTACTTTAAGTAATGTCTCTCCACAGGGACTAGGAGCTGGATCGCCTCGTTTCAGTTTTGTTCCCTTAATCCACTGATTTGACCACATGTCTAATATCCATCTAATTTCAGACATTTACCCTGTGTCTCTGTCTGCCTGATCCTCTCACTATTTTAATTAGCTCTGAACATAGGCAAGAAGCAGCGGATCTATTTGTTGGAATCACTAAAATTCATTAACTTAGGCGCTGTGCCAGACAACTGAAGAGATATGAAGATTAGGGATGAAAAATACCAGTATGGGCGGAGTGGGTGACTTGAGGTTTTAGGTTTTAGTGAGTATCATTCTTGCTTATGTCATGCATGTTTTTAAATTGTGTGGTTGTTTGTTAACTGGTAAGACCTAATGGAGTAGCTTCATCTCTTAGGCTTAAAAAGCATGAACCTCTGTATGTAGATATTGATAATACATTTTTGAAACCTTTTACCAAGTACATACAGTATCCTTTTTATCCTGGAAAGCATATATGATATACTCTTAAAGGACACTAGCCACTCTTTTAAACTTTGTTTTTATTAATACATATTCATCATATATAATTGGTAACATTCATTGTAGGGAATTTGTATCTGTACATAATATATAATTTTTTATTTTTTATTTTAATTTTAATTTTTATTTATTTATTTTTTTAGGCAGGGTCTCGCTTTGTGGTTCAGGCTGGCCCTGAGCTCAGCCTCAAACTCACATCACAGCAATCCTCCTGCCTCTGCTGGGATTACAGGCGTGAGCCACCACGCCTGGCACTGTGGTATGTGGTACTGGTTGCTGCTGGGCGTGAGTCTCCACATCCAGTATTGTATGTGGTTACCGGGAGATTGAAGCTGGGCCCTTGAGCTTGCAAGGCAGGCGCCGGAACCACTGAGCTAACTCCCCAACCCCTAACTTTTTTTTTTTCCTCTTACCATTTGCCTTCCCTCCCTTCAATCCTTTCTTCCTTTTCCACTTACAAAAACTGGGCTTTCCCATTTCCTCCTATTCTCTTCTTTTTGTCTTTTACCTTTTCTTCTCTTTCCCATTTGAACATATCCTTCCCACTTCCCAATATTTGTCCTGCATTATACTTCTCATTTACTCTTTGGATTTCCTATACAATGGAAACAATGTAATATTTAAACTTATGTGTCTGATTTATTTCACTTTAAGATTATGGTCTCAAAGTACATCCATTTCCCTACAAATGACTCAAATTTATTCTTTTTTATGACACTTGCCAAATGTAGACTGCTGGCATGAAGTGAATTACATAGATACAGTTTCAGCCTAGTATTTCAATAAGGGAAAGGATGGTGATTACAACTTCAAAAAATAGTATTTTAATCTTCACAACAAACAGTACTTCAGTGAAATAAAAGTCACAGTAGCCAACAATCACATCTGTCATAGAACACCATTGAGAGATGCAGACTGTTTTTACATTATTTGTGGTGTGGTAAAGAAGCCTTTATCTTCCTTTATTTTTGTAATTAGAAATGCATGACTGACCTGGAAGTTAAAACATTCTATGAATTATTCTAAAAATGAATTATTCATACATTCAAGATGTCAGTCAGCGTGTTTGGAGAGTACTCTTGAGTTTTATGATTGGGACATGAATAGGGAATAAAGTGAAAGGGAAGCAGACAAGCTGATGATACTGGAGGATAAGAAGCAGGCGTATCTTTATGGAGGGCTTGGTAATTTAGAGGATGAACTGAAGGTTGAGATGGTGAGAGAAGGTAAAAGAGATACCAGGAGCTTCTGAAGGCTCATACATGGAAACAGACTCAAAATGCTGCTTTCTTAGATCTCTACAGTCTACAGATGTAATCACAGCCACTATGATCTAGAGTGGGACTTACACTTAGCTAAACTCAAAGGTATTAGAAATATGGGCATCCAAAGTTTTGATTATGTAGAACAGAAAGATGCTACACATTCGGTGATTGAATTTAGCTCACTATATTTTTAAACTTAGCAGATCAGCAAGAATGTTATTTTGAAGTAGAATACAATGAATTTCTTTTTTTTTTCCAGTGTGCCAGAAGCACAGGGTTAACTTCAACCTTAATGTGCAAAGTTGTTATTGGTTGCATTTCAGTTTCCAATGTATGTCTTCTATGCATCTGAGATAGAAGAGTGTCATTCTCTTAGGTAAGCATCTGTCCCCCTCTCTCCCATATCATATAGGTATTGTTCTGATCTTTTAAGCTCTTAGAATCTGTATTCTAGGAAGGCCATTCTTCTTGGAATAACTATTTGTGTGTCTGGGAATTGTATTGATTTCTCAATTTTGTGAGTGTGGTGCTACAGTCTTGAGTCTTACATGTCCTGTTAATTCTTCAAAGTCTTGAACAGTGAGTCAAGCCACAGAAATAGTCCCCTTGTTAAAACTGGAAAGGCTTCCTGTTGCAGCCAGCCCAGAACAGAACTTCTAGAGAAAATCTAGCTGAATCCAGGCATCAGGTGCTTCTCTGATTAAGACAAAGAAGAAAAAGAAATTGGAAAATTTTAACTGATAGTGATTTATAATTTACCTTGAGTTTTGGGCTTCAATATCATCTCAAAACAGCAGCAGAATTTGATTCAGTTTAATTTTTTAAATCCCTCCCCATTTGATGATGAACCATATATTCAAATTTAAATGATCTTTGTTTTAGAATTATATTACAAAGCTATATTGAAAAATATGATAAAATTGAGCTATATGAACAATATGAATATCTTTTAAGGTTGGGATTTAAAATAAGTGAATTGTACTCATATTACAAATGGCTTTTATTGAAATATGTCTGTGCATGCGATTGTGAGTTGTACTTGCATGTGTGTGAGTTTGTGTTTGTACAAGTGATTTTCTCCTACTTAGGAGCCAAAATCCATGGTTCCACAGATAGTCTCAAAAAGTTTTTTTTAGAAAATCTCCAATTGTTGGCATGGATAAGACAGTCATAAATTCGGGGCAACCTTGATACAATTTTGGGATCATGACCTTGTAAATGGGAAACTTGAGATGGCTCAAAGTGTTTAGATGCATTCATAATCGGTTAAGGTTGCCCAGAGTGAACTGGGCAGATGCAACTGGCAAATTCATTTAGCTGAATACACAGGCACTATACGCCATTATTTCTTTTCTTCATCAGGAAATGGCTACATTTTTACTGGCTTGTTCAAAGGCCATCCTTGTGAATCATGATATTATACAATAGTATAATTACTTGATAAGATTTTTAAAAAAATTCTTATTATTAGCTTATAATCTATTTATAAAATCTGTTTGATTTAATTTGTTATAAGATGCTTTAGTAAAGAGAAGTTTAATTTTAGATTAAAACACACAGAAAGATAAAAATGAAGATTTCAAATATCAAGAAATTATGACCCAGATTTAATAATATTATTATCTGAATAAACTAAAATGAGAAAATAAAATACCAGCTATGAATTTAGAATTGATTCGAGGAAAAATAATTTCCTCTTTTTTTCTATAACCTTGACTTTAGTCAAGTTTATATTTGTAGTTGAATTAGAACAAAAATAAATGCTTACAAAAGTCCCATAAATCTAGAGTTGCTTTTAAAACGAATGGCCTAATTTAGCTCACTCTTCCAATCAGTTGCATTCTGTTTATGGTAGCCTCTTTACACTTTTGAGAGTAATAATTTTTCTCTACCTTCTTTATTCCACTTGATAAATACTGATGCCTTTCTGTGTTTCTACTGGAGCTTGAAATTAATATAGTTTTATATAGCAGTAATACCAATTATGTGAGCATCACGATGGCCATAGGGCTTAACTAATGTTGAAGAGCAACATGGAAGTTGATTATCTCGTCAGGAAGCATGTGCCTTTTGAGAACCACATCTGGTTAGGTTGGAATGTCACAGCAGTATTCTTGCCACTTTCATTCTAGGGTCACTAGTGTTTCCTTCAGTGCCTTTAAGAACTCATACTCCTTCCTTAGAAGTCTGTCTCCATTTCACTTTGTGTTTTTATTATAGAAATTGCCGTGTATATTTTATCCCTTAACATGAATATCACTACATGGTCTGAGGTTGAATTCTGAGGCAAGGAAGATTTCTGATAGAATGGAAGATAAGCATATTGAGACACAACTGGACTTACATTTTGAGCCTCAATTTTTAATTCATATTCTTAGTTCATATTTTAGCATTCTACTCAATATTTTAAATGGATATATTTTCTATAAAGAATGTAGAATTTTCTAGCAGCAGATAAAAGGATAAAATTAAAATACAACTCAATCAGGTACTACAATTCAAAGACAGTCTGAACGAACCCTTGTAATATATCTCTCCAGCTGTGTCCCTCTTCTTATTTACACCTCTCATCCCAGGAATTTGTTCAAGTCAATGTAAACTCCCTTGTTCCACTCACTATTAGAAGTATCAATTTGGTAGCCCTATTTTCTGCATTACAACTTGAATCCAGAGCCTCATGCATGCTAGGCAAATGCTCTAGCACTGAGTTCTATCTCCAGCCCAGCACGACAGCCTGTTTTACAGACACAAAAGATTGCATGTTAAAGCACCCACCACCTATCGCTGAAAATTTCATCAACAATATTTTCCTTAATCTGACTTGTTTTCTTAGTAATCAAACTACTAATATTTACTCTTGTATTTACTCTCGTATTTACCCTTGCTGTTAACTTTTATTACACCGTTTTAAATTATCTGAAATATATTATAGTAAAGACTGTACTAGAGTTTCAGCTTTATATTTTCTAAGATGATAATTAGGAAGATTGTCCCATTGAATAATTTTCTGTTGAACTGCCTAACATTTTTTCTTCATTGATGTACTAGAGCAGGGTATTCAAAAGTTTATATTTTCAGATAAACTTTAGAATTATATTGTCAATTTAATATTTTCCACCCTTTAGGACTTCACTGAATTTATAGATTTCATTTAGGGAGGAAACTGACATCTTTACAATATCGTCTCTCTATTCAAGAAATATATGACATCTCTACATTTATGTGAGGCTTCTTTTATCTCTCTCAGTAGTTTTATAGTTTTCTTCATTATATTTTCTGCACATACTTATTGCTTATTTCTTTTTTGAATTGTTACTGTTTGGTGCATACAGTTTATTTATAAACTGTAGTAGAAATTCTGTAGTTTTTCCTAATAAGTGTTTGGGATTATCAAACTATATAATAAAATATCAAAATTAACCATTTTTTGAAATCTGAGTACTTATCTGCTTTTGAATTCTAGTGTCTTTTAAAATTTCACTGTACACAGTTATAGTGTAAATGATAACACTGTTTACAGATTTCTTTACCTGCTTCCTGATTTTAATGGAACTGTGCTATTGTGCCATTTAGCATGATGAGTGTGTCAAGCATGTGTTGAATTCAGTGTATAGCTATAACTCTGTAACATCTACATATATGTCTTATTTTATTTATGTTTTAATATCTGTATATATAAATGTATGTCTATATTTAATATATATAAGATGCATATATATCCATTTAAAACAAAATCAAATTTTCATCCAGTAATCTTTTTGTTCTGCAATTACAATAAATATATAGTGGCATTATATAAATATGGGCACAATATGAAAAACAAGCATAATTTTTAGATGTTGGTAAGGCAATCTCCCTCCTTATACTAACTATATTTCACAGTGTGGCATGTTTTGTTGTAAAAATTTCCTTTTTAAATTAGTGAATGAATTTTTTTATCAATGACTCCATTAATTAAAATTAATGGACTGAATTGTTGAAGTCTAAATTACAATGTATAAGCAATAAAATTGCACCTTGAACATGTTTTAGAAAAGATGAAATCTGTATGGACAGATGGCACAGGATAAAGTTCACACAAGAAGTCCTCTTTCCTATTTCTGTGGATATAGTAATGAAGATGAACATCAGAGGTTGATAAAATTTTCCACAATATAATTTTAAGGTAACAAAGTTACGTTTCTCCTGAAATATATTAGTATTATCTAGGTTCATGTTTAAATATTTCTATGGGAGTCAAAGATAAATACATGCTAGAGGACAAAGATTTACATTTTTAGTGTGAGTATGTTACTTTAAAATAGTTAATATCCCACAGAGGAAGACATTCTAAGGAAACAATGGAAATTCTTGTACCTACTCTATGGAAGCAAGATGCATATAGACATGTGGGATTGAGTGAATCAGATACTGAATTATTTTATGATTCTAAAATGTAAGGAGTGCTTCAAGGAAAGCTACATTGTCACTAAAAATAAGTAAGGAAAAAAAAAAAAGAATGGAAAAGGACCAAGAAATACTGATACAGATTAACAAAGATATTAAAACATCCAAATATGCCACTGCTAAGATTGAAAGAGAAAAGGGAGAAGAAAATCCCACAAATAGTAATTCTCTTTGTTCCTGTAATTCTCCCTCTAGATATTTCCCCTATAGAGTCAAAGTTATCACATTAGAGTGACTCATGCATACCATGATTATAGCAGCATAATTTATAGTAGCTAAAACTTGGAAATGGCTTAAATAACTAGCAACAGGTGAATGGATAAGGAAAATGTGATATGTACACAATGGAGTGAAGTACTACTCTGTCATAATGAAGAGTAAACCTAGAATCTTTGATATAAAAATGAGTGTAACTTGAGACCACAATGTTAAGTGACATAAATCAAGCACATAAGCTTAACTATCACATAGTGTCTCTTATATGAGACACTTTTTCTTTCTCTTCCTGTCTATCTCTCTCTTCAAAAAAGAGAGTAAAATAGATAAATGGAAAATAGAGATGGAAATAGGTGAATGGAAAAGAGATCTTTATTCAAATAGATGAGTGAGAATGGAGACGGGGTGAAGAAGGAGAGGGCAAGGCAGAGGAAAAAACTTGAAGGGAAAATGATGAAAATAGAGCTTTTGTAGATGGGAAGGGGATCAAGAGTTGGAAGGAGAAGGGAAGGAAGAGAGGGTCAGGAGATGAAATAAAAGAGTTAGGAAGTACTTTGCATATGTACTAAGTCCCCACAATAAATATAAACATTATATACTATAAACATATCCTAATTAAAAGAAAAAAAAAAGAAATTATAGAGAGAAAGGAAAAGAAACAAAAAGAAAAGAAAATAGAGAGAAATAAGTACTGGCCAAAAAGAACACTCAGAAAGGTCCTTGCTACTTTAATGGAAAGAACAACTTTTTTTTTTTTTTTTTTTTTTTTTTTTTTTTTTTTTTGAGACAGGGTCTCGCTTTGTGGTTCAGGCTGGCCCTGAGCTCAGCCTCAAACTCACATCACAGCAATCCTCCTGACTCTGCCTCCTGAGTTCTGGGATTACAGGCGTGAGCCACCACACCCGGCACTGTGGTATGTGGTACTGGTTGCTGCTGGGTGTGGGTCTCCACGCCCAGTATTGTTATGTGGTTACCGGGGAATGGAACCCGGGTCCTTGCGCTTGCGAGACAGGCGCCAGAACCACTGAGCTAACTCCCCGGCCCCTGGAAAGAACAACTTTGACCCTCCCCAAAACAAAATTTACTTTTGTTAGACTGGATAGAACATTTGCAGTTCATATCCTGATATCCTGAGATCTTGTTGGTTTTCCAAGTGCTGCAGAGTAGAAGCCAAGTGAAGATAAATGTCTGTTACCAAGTTAAAATTTGGTCATCTTCTGTTTGGAATTTGGTGCTGGTAGCACTTTGCTGTCCTAAATGCTTTCCTGCATAAGACCTGACTTGGACCAAATGAGTCGGCCTCCTTCACTCATTCGTTCCTCATTCCAATTTCACTTAATCTTTCATTGCTGCCAAACTGTCATGAAGTAAAAATCAGGGAAAGAATGACAGGCAGAGTGTGGGGCTGCAGGGGCTACTAGGCAGGCTCGCTAGTGCTAGTGTTCATTTTCTTTTTTATATTCCAATTTACTGCAGAGCTATAAAGTTCATACATTTTTCTAGATTCTTCTCATGTGTCATTGCAATTAATTTTCATTGAAATTCTGAAAGAGAGCTTTTCTGGGTAATGGGGTATAGGATAGATTAACTCTAAAGTACAAAGAGTGGTGAGCAATTAAACCTACGCATGTCATATTCCAGAGTACATACTGTATCCGTTGTGTTCTGATGTTTCTATGTCACACATTTTAGTTCTCATACCCTTTTTATCCTCATCTTTTGTGAAGAAACATAAACCATATTCTTAGAAGTTAGATTTCTATAAGCTGCTGGAGAAGTGTCTGATTGTTCCTTGGTTATTGATTTAACAGGGTATTTACACTTTATTTGAATGATAAAACATTAGCACTATGCATTCCAGTGCATGGCATCATTTTTAGTTTATTTCAGATTGTCTGCAAGTTGTTGGTGCAAGGTGAGGTATGGTTCTAGGGTACTGAGTTTTTCTAAAGTATCATCCTAAAAGCTTTGGGAACACCTTGAAGAGTTTTGGGAAGACAAGAGAAGTTGGTCCCATTTAGGGGTAGCTAGTCAGGATATATTGCTAAGATTTAAAGGATTAATGTAAGGGTGATACTGGGGACAATTTACAGAGAATAAATTCTAGAGCATAAATTCATGGAGACAACTCTAAGGTTGATGGAATTAACTACACATTTATGGCTTACTTGTCTATGACAGTGATGCCTAGTACAGATATATG
>PVIR01011461.1:0-47133 GCA_004026965.1 Petromus typicus
ACAAATTCTCAATGTTGAGTGCGATCATGATGTGTATATAAAATGTACTAATAAGGAATTCAATTTTTTTTAAAGTACATAATAAAGGGATAGTTTCTAAACATATTCTGCAAAAGAAACCATAATGACTCTATTTTCAGCCCTAGCACCTCCAGTTTTGCCTCCTTTTTGCCCTCTGTTTGCAAGTCTGGTTAACATTTTGCAGTCAGACGTCATGTTGTGCATCATGGGAACGATACTGCAGTGGGCTGTAGAACATAATGGATATGCCTGGTCAGAATCTATGCTGCAAAGGGTAGGTGTGATGACATTTTTTATTTATATTGTCAAAAAAACCAAAATATTCTTGGCAGTATCTGTGCACCAAAAAGTTAGAATAAAAACATTGCAATATTACCTAATTTGTAATTTAATATTGTTGCTGTTCCTTTTGTTTCTAATACTGAGAACATGTGCCTGGCAGATATTGAGGCCCCATGGTTGTGTTCACCTCAGCCTGTGGCTGGTCTGTATCAACACTACTAGGCTATTGATTTCCTCTGTTAGCTTTGATATAGGCCTCACTTAATTCACTCAAAACACTTGAGTTCATCAGTATCCATCTTATACAGTTAAAGAAATTGAAAGTTGGAGATTTATTTTCCTGTATAACTAAAATGTGGCAAGCCTAGAACTTTGTTTGAATCTTCATAGTTTTAATATAAGGTATTCTTACATTATCTCATTGAATTCATGCACATTCCATGAATACTATTTTTCACTGTATAAATGAGGATAGATTTCATTAAGGTTGATGTAACTTCCCATATTACTCAACTAAGTGACAGTTACTCAGTAGAATGCCTGCTGTGTGCCTTACTCCATGCTAGATGCTTTAGGGTGTAAGGGCTACAAATAATACATATAAAGGGAAATTGTTTCTAGGTTAAAGATTCTGATAAGTCAGGGATGTTGGTGTAAAGCCAGCATGGTGGGAAGCTGAGACAGAAGAATCACAAGTTGGAGCCCATCCCAGGCAGTTTGGCAACTTAGCAAGACCCTGTCTCACAATTGGAAATATAAAAAAGGGCTGAGTGTATAGTTCTGTGCAGTGGCCCTGGGTTTAATCCCTGGTGCCACTTAAAGGGGAGGCGGGGATTTAGTTCAGTGGTTCAGTGCCTGCCTTGCAAGCACAAGGTCCCAAGTTCAATCCCTGGTAACTACAACAATGCCAAGTGTGGTGACTCATGCCCACCAGTAATCAGTACCACATACCACAGTGCCAGCCATAGTGGCTCATGCCTGTAATCCCAGCACTCAGGAAGCAGAGGCAGGAGGATTGCTGTGATGTGAGGTAGAGGCTGAGCTCAGGGCCAGCCTGAACTACAAAGTGAGACCCTGTCTCAAAAAAAAAAAGATTTAGTCCTTAAAAATTGGCATTGAAGGGCCAAGGATTTAGCTCAGCAGCACAGCATCAACCTGTCAAATGGGAGGTCCTGAGTTTGATCCCTGGTTACCCCACCCCTGCCAAAAAAGTGGCACTGAACTAGGTATGTCAGACTGGATAATTGTATGATAGGTGCCTTCAGCTTTGTGTTTATTTGGCCAGTGATGGTTAGATTTTCTTCGTTATTGTAGTGGAGGCATGCAACAGATCTGTCAGTGATGAGCTGCTTGGTCATCCCTGCAGGAAATTGGTGTTTCCTCAAAGAATTTGCACTTGAAGTTTCTTCTTCACTAAAACAGAAATTTTGTTTTCTTTGCCAAGAATTCTTTATTAGAAAATGAACCTCAGTCTTTGAATTTAATAAAAATTGATACTTAGAAATGTTTCTACTACCTTCAGTCTTTAGTAGATTGATTTTATCTTTTTCTAGTACTAATTCTTTTAATTATTTCTTATAAAAATATGTGCTTGATTTTTTTTTTTTACTAAAAGTTACAAAACATATTTTATTTGAGGTATTACATTTAATTGGGATGGCCCTACAAGAAGAAAAACAACATTTAGAGAATTCCATGGAAGAGCATGTAGTAACATTTACCTTCACTGAGAAGATTTCAAGTATGTATATTACTTTTACTAAACTAACCCAAGATATAAGTAATTTTAAATATTTACTTAAAACCTCTTTTGTTTGGTCGTATAAGCTCTAAATAGGGTATTATTGAATCCAAGTATTTGAGGCTGCATGTATTCATCTGTATAAGGAAAGTACTGTTAGATCCTGGTATAAAAATACATAGGACCAGACAGGTATGGTGGTACATGCCCATAATCCAGGCATTCTGGGAGGCAGTGGTGGGAAGATTGAAAGTTTGAGACCAGCCTGGGCAACATAGAAAGTGAAGAAGACCTTGTCTCAAAGTAAAAAAGAGGTAGAGATGTAGCTCCCTCTAAAAGCCGTGCCCAGCACACAGTTAGAGTAGGACCTATACATATTTAAGTTACTAAGTTTTATTTCATAAATGGCAAAAAACGAGTTCTTATTTTGAAATTAACACAGCACATACATTTACCTCTAGGATAAACTTTCAAAAATACTAAATATGCTATCAAAATTTCACTTTTAATTTGTTGCTATTATAAAAATTTAAGAGTCTGCAATATTGAAAATAAGAAAAGTAACCATTGGAAGATTGGATTCTCATTTTCTATAAAATGACTTTATTTTTAAGATGGCTGAGGAAAGATTTTTTTCTAGCTTTTTGTTTTTAAAAATTTAAGTAGACCAACTGAAAGAGAGTAGTACAGTAAACATCCATATACTTAGCACTTGGTTCAACAGTTAGTATTTTGATTTATTGGCTTTCATAGTTGCACACTTTGTTTGAACCATGTGTTGTGGACCTCATAACACTTCGCCTCCTAATAAAAAGGCATTCCTTGGGCTGGGGGTGTGGCCCAGTGGTAGAGCCCTTGCTTTGTATGTGCAAGATCTCAGGTTCCACCCCCAGCACCACAGATAAGCATTTGGTTCAATAATCACCTGCAGTGGTGGCAACTTTGAATCTTTCTTGTTTGTATAGATTTTTTTTTTAAGTCAACGCTACTTGTGTATTCTTCCTTTTTGACTATTTTATAGTCAGTTGTAATGATTATTCCTGTGACACTCAGACTGGAGCACATCTGGTTGGTAGGAAGCTACGCCGACCACTTCTGGGCTGCCCTTCCCGGGCCCCACGTGTGTTCGGTACCACCTTGCTTTCTGGTGCAGAAGGAGCTCATGCTTTCCCTGCCTGTATCATGCTTTCCCAGACCTGTATCCCACCACCTGGGTGCTTATAAATAATGTATGGTTCTGCGATAGGGATTATGAATTTCTGGAAAAAGATTTTCTGTAACTTTCTTCAGTGCTATTTCTTCCTATAACGAAGACTGACTGTGATGAGAATGCTGTGTCCTCCTACCACTAAACAGGGAGAAAATTTCCTGTTCCTGTTTGTCTCTAGTTTTTCTAATTAAAGGAGAGCCAGGGGGCACCAGCTCTCAGTGGGTGCAGCTTTCCCTGAGCTCCCACCACTGTTGGTCTGAGCATGGACACTGGCCTTCTACAGCCTCCGCCTCCGTGCTGTCACGCAGGGTAACCACATGTGCTCCCTGACCTGTCCACTCACCCCTAGGAGAGGTCAGCTTCTCTCTCCTGTCTTTCTTAAGTAGTCAGCATTTTCTCTGGCCATTACACTTACTCCTTTTGAAACATTTTATATAAACTGTATACAATAGGTATTTGCAAACAAACCTCTCCATCTAGTCAGATCCCTAATGCACAGCCATAGAAACTTTACATCAGGAAGAATATTAAACATGACATAGTTCATTCCTTCTCCTTTTTGGAAAGAAACACATTTGCCAAAATAGCAGCATTTAACTCAAGAAAGTGAACAACAGGCATTTCTGGCCACAAACCAAATTAGCTAGTATTGGAATAAATGTATTCTTGACAATAAGGATTTTTATATTTCTTTTTCTTCATCTGGATGTGGTTAGCTCACACCTGTAATCCCAGCATTTGGAAGGAAGAGGCGGAAAGATTACCACAAGTTCAATGCCAGCCTGGGCTACGTAGTGAGTTCAGGGTCAGCCTGAACTATATAGTGAGACCTTGCCTCAAAAAACAAAACAAAACAAACAAAAAATAAATATGTATGTATGTATAATATATATATTCTTCAAATATAGAAGCAGTGAATTTATAAAGGGAAGAAATTTATTTTGAATCTAGGTTTTATTAAAGAAGAGTTTGAAGTAGACAGATAGATTTATGCATATTTGCATCTCCATAATCCTAGTTAATTTTAAACTTATTAAATCTTAGACCAGTTAGGGAGGTTTTTTTCCAGCTGAGTTTTTATTTAATATTCCTAGAGGCTATGTTAAAATAATCATTAGGTGTAAGAAGTCAGTTTTTAATGCTTAAACAATTCTAGTTAAAATGCTTGTAAAGTCCAAACACACCTTGGTCTCAAGTAGGATGGGGCTTGCTAACACTCAGAGCTGCACTCGTGTGAGGAGCACAGGGATGATGAGAAACTGGGGCCAAGGACTGAGCCCTGTGCTGCCTTCTCTTTATTATGGAGATTTTCATGCTTTCTGCCTTAGAGCCTGGGGAAGCACCGAACAACTCTCCAAGCATACTAGCCATGTTGGAGACACTACAGAATGCTCGCTACCTGGAGGTCCACAAAGACATGATTCGGTGGATATTAAAGGTAACCATTCATACACTGTTGGCTCTTTGTGGTAAATGTTAGATACCTGTTCTGTATAAATTGCAGTGTTTCATAAGGTGAGGATAACTGATGCTTCTTTTTTCTGGTAGACTTTTAATGCTATTAAGAAGATAAGAGAGAGTTCATCTACCTGTTCTGTGGCAGAAACAGAAGGAACCGTAATGGAAGAGGTATAAGTGTGCACTGAGTAATCCAAGCACTCCAGGAGTCTGAGGAATGATCTCAAATTCGAGACCAGCCTGGGGCTGGGGATATAGCTCAGTGGTTCCGGCGCCTGTCTTGCAAGCTCAAGGGCCCGGGTTCAATCCCCGGTAACCACATACCTATACTGGGCGTGGAGACTCATCCCAGCGGGAATCAGTACCACGTACCGGCATGGTGGCTCACGCCTGTAATCCTAGCACTCGGGAGGCACAAGCAGAAGGATTGCTGTGATGTGAGTTTGAGGCTGAGCTCAGGGCCAGCCTGAACCACAAAGCAAGACTCTGTCTCAAAAAAAAAAACCTTAAAAAAAAAAAATTTGAGCCCAGCCTACACAGTTTAGCACCTTAGTGAGACACTGCTCAAAATAAAAAAAAAAAATCAAAAAGCTGGGTATGTAGCTCAGTGCAGAAGTCCTGGGTTCAAACCCAATTACTGCAAAAGGAAGGAAAGTAAAGTGTGGGGCTGGATTTGTAGCTCATAGATAGAATACTTGCATAACATATTCAAGGCTCTGGTTTTAATCTCAAACTTTGCAAAAATAAAAATAAATAGTTGTCTTGATACTGTTTGCAAACATTTAAATTCCAAGAAATGTCCTCCTGTTTATTCATGCTGGCAAGTTTTTGTTTAGTTTCAGTTTTTTCTTGTTTTTGTTTGGTTGCTTTGTTTGGTTTGCTCTTTTTTTAAAAGCATGTTAAGTTGATAATCTTTTCTACAGTTTACTGGACATAGTGTCACACCCCTGATGTCCCAACAGTCAGGAGGCTGAGGCATAAGGATCACTGTGAGTTTGAGGCCACCCTGGCCTACATAGTGAGTTCAAGGTTAGTCTGAACCACATAGCAAGACCTAAAAAAAAAAAAAAGGAATCTTTGCTTCTGTTAAAGGAAGATTGTAGAATAGTTTTTTGGTTTGATTTTTTTTGTTGTTGTTTTGTTTTTTGATGGGTGTTAGGTTTTTGAGACCAGGTCTCTCTTTGTAGTTCAGGTTGACCCTGAACCCACTATGTAACCCAGGCTGGCCTCGAACTCACAGCAATCCTCCTGCTCTCAAGTACTGGGATTACAGGTATTGTGGTATGTGTACTGATTGCTGATGGGCTAAGTCACCACGCCCCCACATTATGGTATGTGGTTACTGAGGATTGAATTTGAGACCTTATCTTGTGCAGACAAGAACCAGTGGGCTAAATCCCCAGCCCCAAGCTAGAATAGTTTTAATTGGTATTTATAATGAGTATATTTTTTATTTGGGGAAAAATGTGTATTTGGCATCTAATGGTCTCATTGAAGCACAATTTCAGAGTTCAAGAGACAAAGACAAAGCTGAGAGAAAGAGAAAAGCTGAAATTGCCAGATTACGAAGAGAAAAGATCATGGCCCAGATGTCTGAGATGCAGCGGCACTTTATCGATGAGAACAAAGAACTCTTTCGGCAGACACTAGAACTGGATGGCTCTTCCTCAGCTGTTTTTGACAACAGGTAAGGAAAACAGCCTTAAGTTTTTAATCTCTTGAGCAGTGGTTCTCACCTAGGCATATTACTTTTTTTTTTTTTCCCTATAAGTACTATTGGGTTTATTTAGTGTTTTGAGACAGGGTCTCACTTAATAGTTTAGGCTGGTCCTGAACTGAGCCTCAAACTCAGCAGTCCCCCTGCCTCTGCCTCCCAAGTGCTGGGATTACAGGCTTGAGCCACCACATCCTGCACTGTGGGATGTGGTTCTGATTGCTGGTGGGTGTGAGTGACCATGCCCGGCATTATTGTATGTGATTAGGGGATCAACTGGGATCTTGTGCTTGCAAGGCAGGCACTGGAACCCCTGAGCTAAATCCCCAGCCCTGTAAGTACATTTTTTAATCCTAAAGTAATGTACTAGAATTGATAGATAAATTTTGTGCCCTTCGGTAGAAGAGCTACCTTAAAAAGTTTCTGACTGTAGATAAGCAAGTTAATTCACACTTTAAATGTCATTTTTGACACCAGATTTGATAGTCACAAAAGCTCAACATCTGACATCGTTGATGCACAGTAGCTTACTGTGAAGAGTTAAGGAGGAGACTTTAATACACATGAAAGAGATATGATTCAGGTCATCAAAACCATGTTTTAGGGCCGGGGAGTTAGCTCAGTGGTTCTGGCGCCTGTCTCGCAAGCGCAAGGACCCGGGTTCGGTTCGATTCCCCGGTAACCACATAACAATACTGGGTGTGGAGACCCACACCCAGCAGCAACCAGTACCACATACCACAGTGCTGGGCGTGGTGGCTCACGCCTGTCATCCCAGCTCTCGGGAGGCAGAGGCAGGAGGATTGTGATGTGAGTTGGAGGCTGAGCTCAGGGCCAGCCTGAACCACAAAACGAGACCCTGTCTCCAAAAACCTAAAAAAAAAAAAAAAAAACCCATGTTTTAAATATATACCTTACAGAGTCTGGTGTTTGGCATTTATGCAGAAACTTCCTAGCTCTGTTCATTCATTCCTGACCTTTCTGTTGTAGCCCTGTGGTTACAGGTACGACCTTTACAGCCCTAGGCCCAGCACAAACAAGGGTCCCTGAACACAGACAAATTGTCACCTGTATATTATGTCAAGAGGAGCAAGAAGTCAAAATGGAAAGTAAAGCCATGGTCTTAGCAGCATTTGTCCAAAGATCAACTGTACTATCAAAAGACAGAAGTAAATTCATCCAGGATCCAGGTGAGTCATAGCTTGGTCCTCTTCCTCCTCCTCTTGACTGCCAGCTGCTGCGATTGGTGTTGATGAGATAACTGCACAGGCTCGTCCAAGGAGAAGGACTCTGACAGGAATCACCCACATGATGACTACTTCGGAAGGTTCAGGGTCTGCCCTGACCCAAAATAGTAGAAATTCAAGGAGAAACTTTGCTTTGGCTGTGACATTCACATACTTTGGTACCTAACAGTCTTCCCTATCTTCCAGCACCTTGTTGAAGTCCTCAGCATTTGCTGACACCAGTAGCAGTGATTATGTTGTCTCATGGGTGGAGCCATGTGACTCAAAAGCAGGGCTGTAGTGACCTATTGTAAAGCAAGTCTGGAGCCACGTTCTGACT
This sequence comes from Petromus typicus, assembly GCA_004026965.1. Lineage (NCBI taxonomy): Eukaryota > Metazoa > Chordata > Mammalia > Rodentia > Petromuridae > Petromus > Petromus typicus. Next base: position 7,993 of record PVIR01011461.1, read on the forward strand.
AGGATAATGGCACTGTGACAGATACAGTTCCCAGAAAGTAGCTTTGACAGAGATTGCCGTGCAAGACCCTCACAGTCAGAAGTGTGGGAGTGAACATCTAGGGAAAGGAAATAAGTTTGAGATGTAGTGCAGTTCTCAAAGCCTCCTGGACCCCAGGAGGATCCAGGCACGTGACACAGCAACCTCTGGGTCCAAGCTCTGACCTGAGCATGACAATTTTACCTCCGAAAAAGATTGGTTGGGCCTCCTCTGTCAGAGCCAGCCGGGCAGAGCAACGGGGTCCTCAAGCTGGAAGGGTTAGGATGTAGAAAATGATTGGAGACAGGACAACGGGACCTTGGAAGGGCTCATCAGTCAATACCGAATGAGCATCGCATTTATTTTTCAGGCCTCTTTTATACCCTAAAAACTAGGTCTGTTAAATGACTTCATCATTCACACGCAAAGGTTAAGAATAATCACAGGGTATTTCAAAGAATCAAGCAAATACAGCAACCTGGGGTAACCAACTTTCAGTTCTTTAAAGATTTCTATTTATATTCTTGTCTGGGTTAATACTTCCTTAGGACTTTAACCTAACCACAGCTATACATCATATATTCTGACACAGTCGCTAATCCATCAGGAAAGAACAGTAGTTGTGCCATGTTACTTACTTATCTCACAAGTCGCAGTATAGAGAGTAAACACAATCAGTCTCGCCAACATGGCATTCTTGTTTAACTGTTTGAATTGTTATCTTGCACCCCTGGGGGACGTATGTCATGTAGCCCACTTCCTCAGGGACAAGCCATCTCAGAGTTAATTTTAAATCAGCCAGGGCAGCAACCACAGAGGGGATTGCAGATCTTTGTCACTGACCTTTGGTAACCTCCCTAGCAGTCAGTGCAGAGCTTCTGATGATGGCTCAGTGCAACACCAGAGGCGACCACCTTAAAGGAGAACGGCCAAACTCCCGAGCTGCGGCTCCCGACACTCCTCAAGCAGCCCAGAGTTCATTAGCATCTGCGCACATTACATCTTTAGCCCTCCATGTGTTCTCTGTTGGAAACACGCGTGCGGCTCTCGGTGACACCAGGAAACTGCTTTGAGGAGGAGCTGTGTCTCGGAGCTCCAGAGCACTTTGTTAGGCACAGCCCCTTGCTGTGCAGAATGGAGAGAGACTCCAGCAGGGCTACCTGCCCACTGTGAGGAAGACCGTCCCGGTATGGCCCTGACTGGAAGACTGGCCTGCCTCATCTTCAGAAATGGTTCTTTAGGGCTGGGGATTTAGCTCAGTGATTCCACATCTGCCTGGCAAGTGCAAGGTCCCAAGTTCGATCCTTGGTACCACATACCACAGCTCTGGACATGGAGGTTCATGCTGTAGTCCCAGCAGTTGGGAGGCAGAGGCAGGAAGATTGCTGTGAGTTCCAGGCTAGCCTGGGCTACATAGTGAGCTTAGGGCCAGCCTGAACTACAAAGTGAGACCTGGTCACAAAAAACTGAAAAGAAGATTCTTTGGACCCAAGCAGGCGGTTGAGGCAGGAGGGTTGGTGCTAGTTCAAGGCCAGCCTGAGCTACACAGTGAAACCCTATGTAAGACAGACAAAAAAAAGGTTCTTTGAACTAGAGGATTTATAAATTCAAGGCAGAGGTGCAATGTCCTGACTGTGTGCTTTATGACTTTATAAAGATCATGAAATATTTTTTTATGTAACATTTGCATTGTCCAAATGTATACAGCAGATTGAAACTTGAGTCATTCTTTTTAAAGTGCTGGCAACTTCTCAGTTTATATAGAGAATTTTTAAAACTCCAAAGAAGACAGGCATCGTCGTTTGTCTTCATTTTTCATCTCCTTTGAGTATAAATATTAAAACCAGAACACAGAACTCTGAATTACTTTTTTGTCTGTAGCATGGGCTTAGATATGCCTTGTCACTTTGCTTTCTAAATAATCCACAGCCTTTCATAAATTATTGATAACTGAAAGGAGTAAATTAGTATTTCATTTCAGGTTTACAAGTCCTTTTCAGAGGTTTTACAAATTTAAAGTTGCCCATTTGTTATAGGAAAATTAAGTGCTTTTTTTGTTTGTTTTGTAATGCAGAAAAATACGATCCATTGTTCATGCACCCTGATCTGTCTTGTGGAACACACACTAGCAGCTGTGGGCACATTATGCACGCTCATTGTTGGCAAAGGTAATTTATATTCTTAATATTACTCAAGCGAAGCTTATCAAAGATTCAAAATTAGAATTTTAATGAAATTCCATTCCAAATAAAAGAAAAAGGACTAATGACATTGACTAAGATAACTTCATATTGTTGCCTAATAACAAAAGTGATTTGCTTTGTCATAGATGTGAAAAAATTATTAGAAACTTCAGAGTATATTTTTTAATGTAGCTTTATAACATATTCTCTTCTTTATCCCTTCAAATAAGGAAGTGAATCTATATTAAGTAACAAGCTGGGAGAAAGAAAAAGGTTTTTGTATTGCAGTAAATCCTTGAAAAGTATTGTTGCCCTTCTTCTTCGGGCCCTAGGGGAATAGCTCTTCTTGATTAGTCCCTGTTTGTTCTTCCAAAAACTGCAATGATTCCCTGTGCTAAGATGGGATAACGCTGGACTCGCACTGCCTCAGTGCCTTCTCTGCCTCTTCAAGGCCGACCAGCCAGCACTGTCTCTCACACTGAGCTGTGAGGAGCCACCCCAGGCGAGTAACCACAGCCCTTGGGGAAGTGGCCAGACAACAATAGCATGGAGAAATTTCTGGTATTGATTTCCACTGCTTATTTGCAGTCGGTTTTGTTTCCTCCTTGGTTATTTAAAGCAACTCAGAAATCATACCAAATATTAAAAGTGGTATACTTCTTCTTTTTTTTTTTTTTTTTTTTTTTTTAGACAGGGTCTCGCTTTGTAGTTCAGGCTGGCCCTGAGCTCAGCCTCCAACTCACATCACAGCAAACCTTCTGTCTCTGCCTCCCGAGTGCTGGGATTACAGGCGTGAGCCACCATGCCCAGTGCTGTGGTATGTGGTACTGATTGCTGCTGGGCATGAGTCTCCACACCCAGTATTGTATGTGGTTAACTGGGGATTGAACTCAGGCCCTTGCACTTGCAAGACAGGTGCTGGAACCACTGAGCTAAATCCCCAACCCTATACTTCATTTTTTAAACTATTTGTGAAAACAAATGATTTAAAATGCTGAAGTCTGTGACTTGCATTGAAATAAATTGCCATTGTTTTTGATGCCATATGTTCTCTAATTGTAAAGGTATTTTGATTCCGTTCAATGTAAGGAGCAGAGAAGGCAACAACGGTTACGCTTACACACGAGCTATGATGTAGAGATCGGAGAGTTTCTCTGCCCACTTTGCGAATGCCTGAGTAATACTGTTATTCCTCTGCTGCTTCCTCCAAGAAATGTTTGTAGCAGGTAAACTTGGACTCAGAACACTTTGTAACAAAGCACGTTTGTCCAAAAATGATGAAATAATAAATCAAGAGGGAAATAGCTTGTGCAGTTTATGTTTCCTGGATACTATCTCATCTTCATTGGGTCATTTCTTCTAACACCCCCATGCAATATGATTTTGGCTAATGGAGAAAAATAGGCCAAATTAATGGTTTCTTGTTTTACATGTTGTTATGGGTTTTTGGGGTTTGTTTTGGGGTGGGGTTCTTTGTTTTTGTTTTTTTTTGCAATTACAGAAGTCAAACTCTCAACCTTCCACTTGGGGGCAGCTGGCAGTGTGACTGATCTAAATCCCCCAGCCCAAAATTTAGTAGTTTCTTAGCCATGCATAAATGCTACAGAACATAAAATTCCTATATATTCACAAAAACTGTCGTAGTTTTTAGGGACCATACTTTAAATATCTCTCTCATGCTTTGTAATGATGCTCTGTTGAGATGCAGCAGTCTAACAATTGAATATTTTTTTTTGCCATTCATTGGCCAAAAACAACTTTAGGAATCAGGGCCATTTAAAATTCCTAGGCCAGATGTGGTAGTACAAATTTATAATCCCAGCACTCGGAAGCTGAGACAGGAGGATAGCTTCGAGTTCAGGCCAGCCTGAGCTACGTAGCAAAACTTCATCTCAAAAAGACAGAAATTATGGGGCAGGGATTCAGCTCAGTGATTCTGGTACTTGCCTTGCAAGCACAAGATCCTGAGTTTGATCTCCGGTAACCACATACAATAATAAATCAGCATTATTGCTAACTCACACCCACCAGTAATCAGTACCACATACCACAGTGCCGGGCACGGTGGCTCATAGTGGGCTACATAGTGAGTTTAGGACCAGCCTGAACTGCAAAGCAAGATCCTGTTTCAAAAAACAAATCAATAATGATAATGAAATTATTGCTTATGGCCTTACTGCATGGTGCATTGCTTTCCACCTCATTTTTCTCATCCATAAAACTCAAATCATAAGGACAGCCTCTCTAGGGATATTTTGAAGATTAAATCTAATACTGTAATACAGTTACGGTACACTGCTCTTCTAAGATCTTGTTGCATAATAAGCACTTCATAAATATGAGTGCTGATATGTTTTTTTTGTTTTGTTTTGTTTTTTGTTTTTAGGTTTTTTGAGACAGGGTCTCGCCTTGTGGTTCAGGCTGGCTGGCCCCGAGCTCAGCCTCCAACTCACATCACAGCAATCCTCCTGCCTCTGCCTCCCGAGTGCTGGGATGACAGGCGTGAGCCACCACGCCCAGCACTGTGGCATGCGGTACTGGTTGCTGCTGGGTTTGAGTCTCCACACCCAGTATTGTTATGTGGTTACCGGGGAATCGAACCCGGGCCCTTGCGCTTGCAAGACAGTCGCCGGAACCACTGAGCCAACTCCCTGGCCCGAGTGCTGATATGTTTAAGAAATTTTAATTTAAGAAATGTTTAGAAATTCGAGAATGAAAAAATTATTAGCAGTGTAAATAACATTTTGACAATATATTTTCAATTCCATTGGCCAGTACCTACTGTTACTTTTCGTTTAATGCAACAAATTTTTCCTGGCCTTTTTTGTTTTAAATAATTGAACTGTGTCTAAAGTATTGTATCTGTGAAGATTTAACAAATCTGTTGAGTCTTCAACTAAGCAGCAGTAGAGTATTAAATGTTCCCTATGACCTTTTCCAGCAGGTTAAATTTTTCAGACCAACCAAATCTGACTCAATGGATTAGAACAGTATCTCAGCAAATAAAAGCATTACAGCATCTTAGGAAAGAAGAAAATGCTCCCAGTAAGTGCTGATAACCTGCTTTCTTTTTTCCAAAAAATATTTCCAGAAGAAATTCTTTAATAGTATTTAAAGTGGAAACTTTCATTTAAAAATGTGGTATATTCTTTCTATGTGCAACACAAAAATTAAGAGCAAAATAAAAGATAAATAATGGACACAATGGGGCTGGGATGTAACATAATGTGGCACCATACCTGCCTGGCAAGCCCTAAGTTCAGTCCCTACTGCCACAAAAAACAAAAACAAAATAAAACATCAGTGGGCATAAATAAATAAAAAGTTGGTACCTTTTGGTCTTCCTTGCTTTGGTAGATGGAATTTGACTCTACTGTATTGCTCTTCATTTCTGGAAAGCACGCAGGCCCTGTGGAGTTGGGCAGGACTTCCGCTTCCTCACACCCCTGCTCTTTGGAGGAGCCAAGGCAGGGAGGGAACACGGGGACTGGGTGTTGAAGGTCAGCTCTGGTCTCTGGCCAGCTCATGGTACTGTGCACAACGCTCACAGCTCCCCAAGGTTGCATGGGCCGAGCTGCACTTGGCACTCGAGGGGGAGCAGATTTGTAACATCTGTTTCCACAGGAACCAAAGAGCAGCATCTCTTTGAGCCCTAGTGGCTGTTTCTAAGGAAAAGAGCACAGGCAGCTGAAGAGAATGCCCCCGTCCTGTCCACTCCGGCAGCGCTGTACTAGAAAATGCTTGGTCAGCAGATCAGTAGTGATTTTTGTGCTTATATAGCGCTTATATATTATGCAATTTTTTAAAATTATTGTACTCACATAACTGAAATATATAGAAATAGTATAATTTGTGGAGTAATGGAATAAAATACCTGTTTCTGTAGCTGCTGCCTCTTCAAAGAACTCGGAGAATATGGTTGAGTTATTACTCCCTGAAGGTTTCAGGCCTGATTTTCATCCTCAGTGAGTATACTATTTTATTCTCTTTCCCCTTATCCCTTTCTCTCTCTGTTTTTGTTTTGTTTTGTCTTACTTTTCTTGTTTTATTGTGTTGTTTTTTTGAGACAGGATCTTGCTACGTAGCCCAGGCTGGTCTCTTTAACTCAACTGATCCTTCTGCCTTAACCTCTCAAAGTACTGGGATTACAGGCATGTGCCACTATGCTTGGCCCTTTTTTTCCTCTTAAATTCGCCCCACTTGAAATCCAAAATTAAGTCAGCAGTGAGGAGGACTATGATTTGGCCAACTATAGAGTAAAATGGCACAAGAGACTGAGCCAGAATTCTGAAGTTTAAGCCTTAGTATGATGTTTACGAAGTTCTTTAAAAGACAACCTGGGAACTGGGGTTGTAGCTCAGTGGTTCCCGTGCCTGCCTTTGCAAGCACAGGTCCCGAGACTGGTCCCCGGCACCAAAAACGAGAGAGAATCTGGGCCCCGTGGCATGTTTCACTCTCCCCAGCCTTTCCTCTCCGCCTGCCTGACGGCCTGCTACCCTGCTCTGGTAGGGTAGCCCAGCGCGTCAGGGCTTTTAAATCAAGCCTGTTTCCTTCTATCTCCTTATTTCCTCTTTTGGACCCACCAAACTATTAGTAACATAGGACCAAATCAAGAGTATCTTCTTTCCTATTTTACCCTATAGCCAGGCTGTTACGAAGTAGAGCTTAGGTTTTGGAGCTGGACTATTTATATTTAGTTCACTTCCCAGTACCACCGCTCTTCAGCTGCACAACTTGGAACAAATTGGCTAACCTCTCTGTGCCCCATCTGTAAAGAGAGGGTGACGCGTAGCCAATGTGAGAGTGGGTGTCAGAAGCAGGTGAGGCCTTGGAAGCTCAGCAATGCCAATGGGCTATGCTGAGTAACTCATCAGTACAAAACTGGAAACTTGAACACAGAAACATCAGTCTTCTGCCACCCACACTCTTCCCCACCCCTAGTCCTGTCATTTGGGCTTTTCAAGTGTTTACTTCCGTGTTTCCAACTCAGCACTATCTTTCTGGCGAATAGTAAATTATTTCATGATTTTTGGTTGTCAGTTGTCAGTTTTTACAATATAACTGTTCAGTGTGGCTCATGCCTGTAATCCCAGCATTTGGGAAGCTGAGGCAGGAGTGTCACTACAAGTTCGAGACCAGCCTGGGCTGTGTACACTGAGACCTTGTCTCAAAAAGCCAATAAAAAGGGACAGGGATTTAGCTGAGTGTTCCAGCGCCTGCCTTGTAAGTGCAAGGGCCAGGGTTTGATCCCCAGTAACCACATACAACAGTGCCAAGCTGGTGACTTACACCTATAATCCTAGCACTTGAGAGGCAGAGGCAAGAGGATTGCTAAGTTCAAGGCTGAGTTCAGGACCAGCCTGAACTATAAAACAAGACCCTGTCTCAAAAAGCCAAAAAAAAAAAAAAAAAAGTTTTTCTTTAGTTGAATAGTTATGTCCCCTTTTTTGTACAATTTTGTCTTTCTCACAGTTGATACTTTGTGTTTTTCTTGTACTTGGTTTTCTTTTTGTTGTTGTTGTTTTGTTTTTTTCTTTTTTTGAAACAGTCTTACTATGTAGTTCAGGGTGGCTTTGAACTCACTATGTACCCCAAGCTAGTCTCAAAATTCACCTTAATCCTTTTGCCTCAGACTCCTAGTGCTGGAATTACAAGTGTGCACCACCACACCCAGTTTGTACTTGGTTTTCTGTGCATATATTTCTGGTGGGTCTTTCTCCACCCTGGAGCTCTGTCTCCCACACAGCCTCAGCCCGGGCCAGTTGGAAGAGGCGACAGCTGTCCCTGCAGACTCTGCTTGCTGGACTCCTCTGGCTTTCTTTGTTTATTTGGGTTTTGGGGTTTTTTTGGTTTTTGTTTTTGAGACAGGGTCTTGCTTTGTAGTTCAGGCTGGCCCTGAGCTCACTATGTAGCCCAGGCTAGCCTTGAACTCTCAGCAATCCTCCTGCCTCTGCCTCCCAAGTGCTGGGGTTGCAGATGTGAGCCACCCCAGCTGGCACTGTGGTATGTGGTACTGATTGCTGGTAGGTATGAATCACAATGCCCGGCATTGTTGTGTGTGGTTACCGGGCAGTGAACTTGGGACTTACACTGGCAAGAGATGCACCAGACCCACTGAGCTAAATCCCCACCCTCCTCTGGCTTTCTAGATCGTAGCTCATCTGCTATCTTAACTTGCCCCCTTTGCACAGGTCGACTCTGCACATTCCTAAGAAAGGGTAGCTGGATGCTCAGTGTTTATGTCTGGAGTAGTTTATTGTGTCTTTGTACTTGATTGATAGTTCAGGATAGGTCCTAGGGTTACAGGGAATTTTTGTCTTGATTTTTATTAACTTCTGACATCTATTGCAAAATAATGCCATTGTCATATTTTTCCCTTGTAGCTTCATTACTTCTTGGCACCACTGGGACCTTCTCTGTGACAGTCCTTGACACATGAATTGTTTTCACTCGTTTAGCTGAGTTCTGCGTAAACACTGTGAACCTGGGGATTTGTGTCCCTCAGTTCTGAGTGTTTTTGAGTTTGCTTTGGGTTAGTCCAACACTTGCCATTAGCCTTAGACTGATCTTCTCATCTTCTTACAGCTTGTCTGTGTTCCCTGACTTCTTTTTGCCTCTTGTTATGGTTTGTTACCTCTTTGATGCTCTTCTTACATGTCTTTGGTCCTTGGGTAACTAAGAAGGCACGAAACTGCTTGGGTACCGGGTGGGCAGGGTGAGCTTCCCCACCTGGGAGCTGCACAGTAGGTGATCAAGTTGCCACTTGTCTTTTTCTTGGGGACTCCAGTGTCGATGTGTAGAGCAACTTTGTACTGAGGATTCCTCCCTGGAAAAGCAGTCTCAGTGGCAATGGGTGTACATTGCTGACCTGCTCATGTGGGAAGGAGAGGGCCAAGGACCCACCGTTAGCTATGTGCCTCTTACCTTGTTTTCTCCCCTGTGCGTCACCCAAAGAGCAAAACTCCTTTTAGGCCAGGAGAGTCACTCTCTTGATTACCCCTTGGCATACAGTTGTCACCCATAGAAGAAAGAGCTGCTCAGAACCTGAACCGTTTTATTGATGCGTACACACTGTTTTGAGCTAATCCTGTATGTATTCATGTTAGGAACCCGTATTCTGAGAGCATAAAGGGAATGCTAACTACATTTGGAACCGCTACCTACAAGGTGGGGCTAAATGTTCACCCCAATGAAGAGGACCCCCGTGTGCCCATAATGTGTTGGGGTAGCTGTGCGTACACCATCCAGAGCCTAGGTGAGAGGTTTATAGCTGTTTCTCTGTAAATCATAAGTATATGTTGATAAGAATTGTGCAAAGAGTCCTGGTTTTAAGTGAGCTATTTAAAGTAGACAACTTATGAAAAAAAAGCCTTGAAATCAAGAAATGTAATGCACTAGCCACAGCAGAGAACTCATTTTCTTTGTGGTTATATACTCTTGTCAGTTAAGGGAATTTGTGTTTATATGTACTTCCCATACAAAAATCAGTTCTTACAAGATGATTTGAAGATTCTAAAACTACTTCTGCAGAAAAAATTAGTTGTTATAGATTTCTTAAAATTCTGACAATATGTACATAAATTTTACCCTCTTCATTTTTAATTTGCAGAAAGAATTCTGAGTGATGAAGATAAACCATTGTTTGGTCCTCTGCCTTGCAGGGTGGTAAGTTCTCATTTTACTCAGTTCATGAAAGGCTGAACAGGAAATCAAACTTCCAGTCTTTTTTTTTTGAAACAAGGTCTCCCTCTAATTCAGGCTGGCCCCAAACTCAGGGCAGTCCTCCAGCCTCAACCTCACAACTGTCAGCGTATACAACCATGCACGGTTTAGAAAGCAGTTATTTAACCTCGTGTTCACTCTTTTCAGAGTAAAACTAATTTCCATTAGGATATAGAAGAAATGATGTTTATGGCTTTTATTTTCTTAATTTTTCTTTTAAGGAAAGATTTTGGGGGATTTTTCTTGGTTTAGGGTTTGGTACAGGGAATTGAACTTAGGACCTTGCGCTTGCAAGATGGGTGCAGTGTCACTGAGCTACACCCCCAGCCCTTAAGTAGATTTTTGGAAGTAACTATGCCTCTTCATCCAGAGCTATTGGTTAAATACTTTAAAAGATGGGGGAAAACCTAAAAACAAAGGAGCTTATTCTTGAATTTCAAGTGTTATCATGAGAAACTGTTCTGCATTTGACCATTGTGACAAAGAACATGTGAGTGTGAGTAAGTCTGTGTCAGGCTGGGCACACTGCGTGCCAGACAGATGGGGAAGGCAGCGTCTGCCCGGGCTCACTCCTCACCACATCAGGCACGTAGCCAGTGCCTGACGGTGTCGTGTGCCACCCTCGGTCCAGCTCGCGCAACATGCACTTGCTTTCTTCCAAAAGAGATCTGCTCTCTGCTTTCTGAGGCCTCTGGCTTTTTTCTTCCTTCCCTGGGTACTCCTTTCAGCGTGCTCTTCCTCCTTCCCCCAGTAATTGACTCAGGAATAAACGCCCTGCTTTTGCCTGTGCTGCTCCACTGTCCAGTGCTCCCTATTCAGCCTAGTCTGCGCCTCTTGTTTGAGTTAGAGCCAAGTGATTCCCACCTGTGTGTCTCCACCTGCACCTCATCTACAGTCAGGTCTCTTGTTACTTATTCACCCCTTTGGGTTTTTTTTTTTTTTTCTTCATCAAACTCTCCTAAAGGTCAAGACTAACAACCCAAATCAGTTTTTCTTCCTGCATTCTAGGACTTAAAGTCGCTGCTATCCATCCAAGTGACCAGACGAGGAAACTAAATTACTATCAGCTGGGTCATTTAGGCCAAGCATTTATCAATTGATCAGCAGTCTCTACTACTTCTTTTGTTTTTTTTGAGACAGGGTCTCACTTTGTGGTTCGGGCTGGCCCTGAGCTCAGCCTCCAACTCACATCACAGCAATCCTCCTGCCTCTGCCTCCCAAGTGCTGGGATTACAGGCGTGAGCCACCACGCCCAGCACTGTGGTATGTGGTACTGCTGGGGTGAGTCTCCACGCCCAGTATTGTTATGTGGTTACCGGGGATCGAACCCGGGCCCTTGTACTTGCAAGATAGGCGCCACTGAGCTATATCCCCGGCCCAGTCTCTACTTCTTGCCATTCGTTCTGCCTGTATGGCTTTTGCTCTGCATGCGTGCATACGTGCGTGTGTGTATGTGCGCATGCATGCCTCTTGTGTGTGAGAGAGAGAGAGACAGAAAGTCTTGGAATTAAACCCAGGATATTTTCAGTAAACTACCTCCCCACCCCATTTCATAATTTTTATTTTGACACAAGACTTTACTGGATTTCCCAGGCCGGGTTTGAACTTATGATCCTTCTGCCTCAGAGTGTTGAGACTACAGGCATGCACGACCACACCAGGCTCCATATCATTTCACCTAGGTTGTACTAGCAAGCTAGTCTGTACCCTGATCACACCCTTCCCTGTTTGTTAACAGAAGAGTTCCTCCAAAAAGCAGCCCGATCGTATTCATGCCCTTAGAAACATCTTAACTTGCTTCTCCATTATCAACTTCTTCTAATCCCCACACCCTTGGTGCAGGCACATAGGGTCCTGAGTGCTGGTTCCCAGAACTTCACATGTTCTCTTTGCCCTACCCGGAGTGCTTCCTGGTTTTTAGGGTGCTGTGCAAGCTCTACTGCCTTCCCTGAGACACCTCTCTACCCCTCTACCTCCTCCTATCCCAGCCCCCTGGCTTTTAAGCTGCTTGAGAGCAGAAGGAGGGAGTTTTCATTTAAAAGAATATGAAAACCAAAACCTAGATCATCAAACTCTAGATCCATAGTATTCATTGAATCAAACAGCATCACATCAGCTTTTCACTTGATCATACGTATACGTGATCATTATTGATTTTCACCTATGATCACTTCCTGCTGTATTCGTCACTTTAAATCAAGAGCCTTCTTACTGCTACTTGCTCTTCCTGACAATTTTGAATGGTTACAGACACCCTGATTTCTGGATCTGTCCTTTTTTATGTAGTTTTCATGATATTTGTTACAGTTTCCACATTTTAGTATCTCTAAAGACAAAGAAATGCCACATCAGCCTTTTGGGGCCTGTGTTGCTCGCTAGTTGCTGATATCTGTACAAGTGTTTAGTTCTCTCTAGAAGGCGACAAGGACATAGCTGCTGCACTCACCTTGTTGGAGACCTGTCATGAGAGATGCCCTGGGTGCTACTCTGTACCCTGTTGAGAGACTTTAGAAACATCTTAACTTGGTGGCGGTGGCTGCTAGTCCACACGGTGTTCCTGTGCCTTTTGGAAGCCCAGGCAGTTACACTAACCCCTGAAGAATGACCCCTTCTGGGGACACAGTGTTTGTTTTTGTTTTGAGGGATTTTTTTTAGTTTTTGAGACAGAGTCTCTCTTTGTAATTCAGGCTGGTCCTGAACTCACTCTATAGCCCAAGATAGCCTTGAACTACCAGCAGTCCTCCTGCCTCTACCTCCCAAGTGCTGGGCCTACAGGTGTGAGCCACCATGCCCAGCATTGTGGTATGTCATACCAGGGGTCGAATTTGGGACCTTGCACTTGGCAGGCAGACGTCAGAACCACTGCGCTAAATCCCTGGCCCAAGACTTGATGGTTTGCACAGCTGTTGTCCTTAGAAGCAGCATTCCTGAGAAAAGAGACCTTTGATAATTGTGTCACTTTCTCTGTTTCAGGATGATTGTCTTAGGTCACTGACAAGATTTGCAGCAGCACATTGGACAGTGGTGCCCCTGCAGGTGGTACAGAGACATTTTTGTAAACTTTTTGCATGTGAGTATTAATTTGTGTATCATGGGCTGGAAGTGTAGCCCTGTGCTGCTGGGCCTGCCTGGCAAGCGCAAGTCCTAAGTTCAATTCCCAGAACCACAAAAAGAAAATACATGTGTACCATGTGTTTAATGACAGTTTCTCATCTAAGTAGGTTTTAGCACTATAATTTCTCTTAGTTATGAATGAAATATTTGGTGATATTGTTATAGAAACTCTGGCTCATAAATTCATACGTAGCTTACAAAAAGATAAAGCATATTTTAGGCATTTTATATTGATATGTACACTGGTTGCACTAATATATTTTTCTTTAAATCTTTAGCATTGGTGCCTAATGACAGCTACGACGACATTCCATGCATACTGGATATTGACATGTTTCATTTGTTGGTGAGTGTCATCTAGTTTAGGTTGTCTTCATTGTACTACGTAGCTTGAGTTTAGGTTTAAGTAGAGTAGAGATATAAGAATTGCGTATGACATAATTGCCATTTTGTGTAGAATCTTTGATGAGGAGTCTCAAGAAGAAAGTATTAAGGCCCCTGGTGACCTGGGAGTCTAGACATCCTCCCAGATGTCAGGAGGATGCCTTGTGACTCACGTCAGTAACTTAATCTCTCTGCTCTTACCCTGTGGGGAGGTAAAATTGCTGCCGGCGAGGTGGCGGTGGCTGCTGGTCCACACGGTGTTTCTGTACCTTTTCGAAGCCCAGGCAGTTACACTAACCCCTGGAGGATGACCCCTTCTGGGGACACAGTGTGAGGGCCATCTGCTGCACAGGCGCGCTGTGCAGGGCAGGCTGCTGGCCCTGCCCTGGTGAGCAACCTCAGCCCACCTGCCCCAAGTCCTCCTACACAGGCTACACAGTGCCTCCGCTTCAGTCCCCTCCCGCCCTGCCTCCAGCCTCTGATCCTTTAAAGCAGTTACTCCTTGCCTCTTCAGGTTGTTCATAATTCAGTGGGTTAATCAGTGTAGAGTTTAGAAAAATGTGTTCCTAGTAAATGCTGGCTGTCGTTGCTCCCACTGGTGTGACCACAGCCACCACCACCACCACCACCCCCGTACCAGCGGCCAGGGGCTCCCGGAGGCTCTCACCGTGTCCGGCCTGTGCACACACCTACCCACAGGGGTCCCAGTAGCCCTGCTCCCCAAGTAGTCAGAACACACATGGATTTGCTCTGATTTGCTAACAGGGAACCTGAGGCCTGGGAGGTTAACTTGTCCAAAAGCTCATAGAAACAAAGCTGAGATTTATATTGAGCTCTTTTTTTTATTAAAAAACCATACATTGTCCATTGTTCATTCCCTGGGAGGATTTTCAACAGTAGATGTATGTAAAAGACCCCTGGATAAATAAGGCATCCCACCCATGGGGACCCCTTGATCTCTTGAGCCATGGCATTCAGCCCATTCTGAGAGACCTTCCTATGTGTACACCCTAAGAGCAAAGATATCTTTAAGGGGCTGAGCTCCAGAAGGCTGCAGGAGGACAGAGGCGCTGTTTTGCCGAGAGAAGAGAGACATGAGAGGCATTTGTCTGATATCCTGGGTCTCGTGTCTAGGTGAGCTCGTTACTGGCTTTCCCCGCCCTGCAGTGTCAGGACTTTTCAGGGACCAGCCTCAGCACGGGAGACCTGCACATCTTCCACCTGGTGACCATGGCGCACATTGTGCAGATCTTACTGACCTCGTGTACAGGTAACTGCTGCCTTTCCTATAGCGCCTTGGGGGAAGTCCTTGTGTTTGCTCGACCGAAAGGTAACAGCCAGGTTATGTGTATGCACCAGTTCCCCAGCAGGAGTGTAATCAGTGTGTAATGAGAATGTGTACTTACAAACCCTCAAAATAAATAAAGACAAGGGAAAAATGTACTAGGCGTAGTGATATTCGCCTGTAATCCCAGCTGAGGCGGGAGATGGTGAGACTGTCTCAGAGGGAGAGAGGAAAGATTTTTAGGAAAAGGCATTTGAGAGTAATATAATTAGGCTAATTTATTTTTCTGCTAAATCTCATGAAAAAGTTTTGAAATAAATTTCTTTCTCCTGTTAAAATCCTCTCACATTGTCAGTGTTTTTCATTAGTATTTGAGTGGCACAGTAGCTAGACCCCTTAGGATTTTGTTTGAACTTACACATCTGTTGATGTCCCATGAGCCCACTGCTAGTATCTCTTTTGCATTCATGCTTCCTGCTTCTTGGACATTTAGAGGCACTGCAGTCTGGTTTGCCTGCCGTGAGCCAGTAGACCCACTGTAGTCTGACAGAGATCAGTATGCACCCATGCTTGAAGGATCCAAGTTCTGTGTAGCTCGCGGGGCTGTCCCATGTCGTGCAGAGGTGGTGTGGTCGTCAGGCCTGCAGGGAATTACGGTGTGCATTGTTCCCTTGTCTCTCAGAAGAGAACCACATGGATCAGGAAAACCCGACTGGTGAAGAGGAGCGAGCAGTGCTTGCTTTGTATAAAGTACTTCAGCAGTGCACAGGAAGGTGAGACTGTAACCCTCCTGGACGACAGGGGCTCAGCATGCGGAAGGATTCCTTTGTTACTGAGGGAAGCTGCTGTCTGTCGGCATGTTTAGAAATGAAGCGGCGGGCTCGGCCTGCAGGACGGTGACGTCCCTGGTGCAGTTGGGACCACGTAGGGAAAAGTGGTGACTACCTAGCTCCCTGCGTGCTCTGGTGCGGACCAGGTGGTAGGTGTGCTTTGGAAAGTGCTTCCCTAACAAGGTTTGCCTCCTTAGGAATTCTGAAAAGCCAGCTGAGTTGGCAGTGCATATCTTTAAGATAATAGCTGGGAGCAGTAGGGGTGGAATCATTAGAGTGTCACATATTGGTGGAGTCGTGGGGATCGAGTATAGATAGCATTTTCAGTCAGGTTTTTGAGAGTCTATATGAAGAACTTTTATATATGTTTCTTCTTTGACTAAATTATCCCATTTTTGAAAAATGTATGCTAGCAAAATAACATATAGAAAAACCAGTAGTCGTATAAAGATACACATTCTGATATTATTTGTATTAGGAAAGAATTGCCTACAGGAAATAGAGGAGAGTAATGATGTGTTCCAGAATAAGAGTGTTTAAAATTATGGCAGATAGTGTTCTGGGCAGCATGTTAATTTTAAATTTAATTAATTTAAAGTTTATATTAAATTAATACTACCCTCACAACTAGTAAGACAGTTGGTGTGAAACTCGTTTGTCAGTATAATACCCTCAGGCAGAAGATGCCAGAATCGCTGGTGGCTTTTTTTCTGTGGCTGTGTCACCCCTGTAACTGCAGCACTGGAGGTTGCATCACTCCTCGGCCTGCCGTCCTGTGACAGCCTAGGCCCCGCCAGCCTGGTGGACACTGTCTTCAGGATGATCTTGTCCTACTGACTTCCTAAGCACTGTTTCCTGGCTTTCAGTGCCTTGAAAGAAACACCCTCTGGCTGGCACCTGTGGAAGAGTGTCAGAGCTGGCATCATGCCTTTCCTGAAGTGCTCGGCTTTGTTCTTTCATTACCTAAATGGAGTTCCAGCCCCATCTGACATTAAAGGTACTGTCTCCTCTTTTTCAAAGTGTGCAATCATCCGTAGACTTTCCTGCAGAAGTGTAAAATAAAAATGACTTGTAAAATGAAAACTAAGAAGAGAAAAATAAGAAAAAGAAAACTAAGAGCATAAGGGAGAGGTTCAAGTTTGGCTAGGGCGGATGTACTGTATCCCTTTCTCCTGAGCCTGAAGGTTGAGACCCTTAGGGGCTTGAACACTCTTACACCCATACACTGAGCCCTGTCATTGGCCTTAACACCCCCACCCTTCTTTGTCTCTCATCCCTGACCTCACCTCCCCCTACACTGCTCCCCTGCTCACAGAATTCCCTTATTAGGCAAAGGCCAGGCTAAACTAATGGACCCTCACCCCTTATCAGCCTTTACCACACCCTGTAACCCCTTGCTATAAAATACACTGAAGCCTGAATAAAGTTGGAAGAGTTCCAAAAACCTCCCCGGAGTCTGCATGGTGACTCTGCGCGTATCCTCCCCGGCTGGGAAAGCCTCATGCCATAATTCATAAAAGCAGCAAGAGCAGAGCAGAGCTGATTGACTTTGGTGAATTACGAAGTATGTCTGGGTCTGGGTCTGCACCTGACCTGAAGGTCAGTAAAAGTCCTGCTGAGCTATTCTGATTTGCCGTTGCATTTGCGGAGCACTTCTCCCATAGAAATCTTTGCCTTTGCTTTCAGATGCTAACCTGCTCTATTTGATCTTGTTTATAAACTGTTTCTTCTATTTTCAAAAGTGAAAACTGGCCATTATGAGTGACTTATAATTTGTTACACAACCTTAACATTTAGTATATGAAAACATACATTAAGGTCAATTTCACTGTGAGAATGGCATTTTTGTTTCAGTTGTTCCCCGTGACTAGTTTTAGGAAAGCAGTGTGTAGGCCGCCTTCGTCGTACCCCTGCTTTCCAACCAGGCCTGGCACTGGTCTGAGGGTGCCTGTGTGTACTGCTGCCCCCTAAAAGTTTGACCAGCCTCTCCCTGTATTCACTGCCCAGACACCACAAAGGATAGTGTAGGCTTCCAACATATTTACAGAGATGCTCAGAGTTGCGGTTGAGTCTGTCTTTTGTAAAGAAGCCATCTTCTGTATGTGTTCTGCATACTTTCCCAGAGCACCTGCACATAATTGCTGTCATTTCATGTTCACAACAACCCTGTGAAGCAGATTGTACAGCTGCACCATTGTGCACGTGGTAAGCTGTGACAGTAGAAGGCTGTGCCCAGTTTGGAGCAAGAATCACCTGCCAGTTTCCTGCAAATTACACATACTAGAAATCTGACTCTTTGTCGTACCTTTTTGTTTTATTTCAACTCTCCTGTTGCTTACACCCATACAGGATGTGCTGCTGGTTCTAACATACAGTACTCTTTTCTTTTCCACTTGCAGTTTCGGGAGCAAGCCATTTTGAACATTTATGTAATTATCTTTCCCTACCGACCAACCTCATTTGCCTTTTTCAAGAAAATAGTGAGATAATGAATTCACTGATTGAAAGGTAATGATCATGTACTTTTCTATGGGATATTGAAGAGCTACGTGAAGCCAACTTTAGTTTTTCTCATACATGGCAGAATTCTCAGATAAACTCTTAGAATTCCAACTACAAGAATTGTGGTTTTGTAGCTACCGATTTGGCTTTTGGAAAAGGTTTTTGCTACACTAGTACCCAGATTTGCATAAATGGAGTAGTGGCAGAAACGTTGATCGAACTTACTTGTTAAGGACTATAATCTGTTGCATAGATTTGTAAAGCCGAAAGAAACCTTGAGGATGAGCTATCGAGTGTCCTCGATTTCTGTTTGAGAAACTGAAGACTTGAATTCAACTCAGTGGCATCAAGCCAGTGACTGGCTAGGAGGCATCACTGTTCAGCTTGTGGAAGTTAGACAGTGTTTGCCAGTCATTTGCCAGGGGCTCCTATTGGGAGTGTGTTTGTCTGAGACTCCTACACATGATAACAGAAATGGAAAACAACCCGATTAAAAAATGGGCAGAGAAAAAAAAAAAAGTGGGCAGAGAACTTGAGGAGGCATTTCGCCAGCGAAGACAGATAAGCAGCCATCAAGCACAGGGTCAGGTGCTCAGTGTCGTTGGCGATGGTGGAAACGTCAACACCACTTAGTGCACAGCAGGGAGAGCTGTGGTTTTTGTCTTTTGGGGGGTGCTTTGACAAATCCTAATAAAATACACCTTTTTTCCTTTTATTATTAGTGCCAGTTAATTTTACAGAATATCGAGTTTCAGTGCTTCTAATCTATTTTCATCGTATACATTCCTCATTACCCACCCTCCCTTATACCTCCTCCCTGTCTTCCTCTTACCTGTCATCTTTCTTAGATTGCACATATTAGGGAGAACACGCAGAATTTGTCTGAGTCTGGCTTATTTTATTCAGCTTGAAGATCTCCACATCCATCCATTTTCCTGCAAACACCAAGGTTTCATTCTCTGTGGCTGAGTAATACTGTACTGTGTCTACACCACAATTCTCTTTCCATTCTTCTGTTAATGGGCACATAGGCTGGCTCCATATTTTGGCTGCTGTGCACTGTGCCTCCATAAACATGAGTGTGCAGGTATCCTACACTATGCCAACTTTAGTTCTTTCTATATTTTGGGTTTTTTGCTTCTGTTTTAAGAAAAACAATCAGTGTTGGTCAGGATGTGGAGAAATTGGTATGCCCATGTATTGGTAGGACTAGGAAGGACGTGCCCCAGGGAAGCAGTATGGTAGTTCCTTAGAAAACTGAGCACAGAGGGACCTGCCACCTAGCACCTCCACTGGCAGTGTGGGAAGAGCAGAGTGCCAGTGCGGGTGAACACAACACAGCCATGTTTGCAGCAGCTTATTCACCATAGCCAGTGCGTGGAAACAGCCCAGGCGCTCACCGGCAGATGAGTGGAGAACAGAAGGTGGTGGGTGTGCACACACTGGGATATTGCTCAGCCTTGACCAGGAAGGGAGCTCTGACACAGGCCCAGCAGGGGCGGAACTTGAGGACATTGTGCTGAGTGGATAAGCCAGTCACAAGAAGACAGACACTGTAGAGTCCCACATCGTTGAGGTATCTCACAGATGACACCAGTGATTGTGATCACCAGCAGCCTAGAGGGCAGCCTGGGGTCATTAACAAATAGATCCCTTTGGGAAAGATAAAAAAACCAGCAGGGCTGACTGGCGGGAGGTGCACATCAGTGTTAATGTGCTGAGTGCACAGGACTGTTACACTTAAAAACAGACTTTTGGGCTGGGGATTTAGCTCAGTGGTTCTGGCATCTGCCTTGCAAGCCCAGTAACCACATACCACAAGGCTGGGCATGTTGGTGCACGCCAGTAATCCCAGCACTCAAAAGAGACAGAGGCAGGAGGACTGCTTCGAGTTCGAGGCTTGCCTGGTCTACATAACAAGCTCAGAGCCAGCCGGAACTACAAAAGCGAGATCCTGTCTCAAAAAAAAAAAAAAAGTTATTTTCCTTTTTAAAGTTGTAGAGAACAAAGTGTTCTAATTCCAGCCCTTTCAAAATAAAAACGTTCTATTTTTTCTTCTTTGTATTAAGTTGGTGTCGCAATGATGAAGTTAGACAGTATCTAGAAGGCGGAAGAGGTGTGATAAGGTAAGTTAAAAATGATGACAGCCTCGCTGGCGAGCAGCTGTGCGTGAGCACACACGCAGGCAGATACGCTGCTGCTCAGAAACCATCTCCCGAAATGTCGGTGATTCCTCGAGAGTCTGTGCAGTCCAAACTGAGGATGAGCCGGCAGCAGTGGTGCTCACCTGTCACCTGTCACTCGGAGACAGAGGCAGGGCATTGCGTGAGTTGAGGGCCAACCTGAACCACGTAGTGAGACTTTGTCTCAAAAGAAAAGACAGAATTGAGGACATAACTGGATCCTGAGGTATTCCTGGTGAAAGAGGTACCAGATTATTCTATTTTGGAGTATCTCCTTGAGAACATTTAGGGCCTACTCAGTTGTAGCAGCTCACTCCTATAATCCCACATACTTCGGAGGCTGAGGCCTCTGGCATCTCAGCAAGATCCAGTCTCAAAAAGACTAAGCCCAAGTGTGGTGGTGCCCAGCTGTCATCCTAGCACTTGGGAGCTTGAGGCAGGAGGCTCACTGAGTGTTCGAGATTAGCTTGGACTACATAGTGAGAAAGAAAGAAAAAGAAGGAGGGAGAAAGGGGAAGGGGGGAGAAGGGTAGAACATTTGCCTACCACGTGTGAGCCCCTGGATACACAGGCATATACTCTCACTCTCCCTCCCTCCCTGTCCCTCCCTCCCTACCTTCCTCCCTAACTTCCTCCCTCTCTCCATATCCTCTTCTAGTCTTAGCTGCTTTTTATGTGCATGGTTTTTTTAGGGGTTTTTGTTTGTTTGTTTGTTTGTTGTTGTTGTTTGAGACAGGGTCTCTCTTTGTAGTTCAGACTGTCCCTGAGCTCAGCCTCCAACTTACATCACAGCAGTCCTCCTGCCTCTGCCTCCCGAGTGCTGGGATTACAGGCGTGAGCCACCACACCCGGCACTGTGGTATGTGGTAC
Organism: Petromus typicus; assembly: GCA_004026965.1. Taxonomy (NCBI): domain Eukaryota; kingdom Metazoa; phylum Chordata; class Mammalia; order Rodentia; family Petromuridae; genus Petromus; species Petromus typicus. The sequence continues at coordinate 29,084 of PVIR01011461.1, forward strand.
TGGTTGCTGCTGGGCGTGAGTCTCCACGCCCAATATTGTATGTGGTTACCAGGGATTGAACCTGGGCCCTTGCGCTTGCAAGACAGGCACTGGAATCACTGAGCCAAATCCCCAACCTTAGCTCTGTCTTTTTGCAGTACAAGAGATTGAACTCATGACTTTGCACTTGAAGGCAGGCAGCAGCATCACTGAGCTAAATCCCCAGCCCCTGTCTCTCTTACTAAGGAAATTTTTAGACTATGCAAAACTATAATGACTACACAGTGAGATTTCATGTGCTCGTCATTAACCTTTAGTAACTATCAAACCATGGCCCATCATTTTTTAAATTTTTTCTCCCTTCTTTTTCACACTAGTTCTCTTCTGACTTCAGAGTAAAGTGTACTCCTCCAGGAATACCATATGTATTTTATCTGCTAATACCTCCTTGGTCCTGCTATAAGGACATCACTCTTAAAAATCAGAAGAGTCGGGCCGGGAATTTAGCTCAGTGGTCCCAGTGCCTGCCTGGCAAGTGCAAGGTCCATCCCCAGGAACCACATTCAACAATGCTGGGCCTGGTGGCTCACGCCTGTAATCCCAGCACTTGGGAGGCGGAGACGGGAAGACTGCTGAGTTGGAGGCTGAGTTCAGGACCAGCCTGAACTAGAAAGTGAGACCCTGTCTCAAAAAACTAAAAAAAAATGAGAAGAATAGAGGTGGTTGTCTGTTCTGTTTGTTCACTTTTACTTAGTGGCCAATTGTATTAGGATGAGCTGAATAAAATTTCACTTTCAATAAATGAAAAACACCAGATTAATGTGGTTCCACATAGTTCTCAACTTGAGGTATGCGTCAGAATGCCCTTGGGAACCCTAACCATGCTGAAGCCACTTCACCAAGTCCTGTTCCTCAGAAGGGGACCTCCTAGCCTGTGTGCACCTCAGAACTCTCCAGGTGATGAGTGGGGTGAAGAACACTCGCACCCAGGGGAGCCCCCGCCTTGTCTCTCCAGTAGGTGAACTAGTGAAAGGCCACACTGCGTCCCCCACAGGGACGCCACATGCATGTGGAAGTGGCAGTGACCCTCAGATGGATCTGGATCTAAGTTTTTCTGAGTTAATTCAAGTTATAATCAGTGTGGCTTATTATCTCTAATTGAAAGAAAATGCTGCTGCCTTGTGTTCCAATTCGTGTCACCCTAATAGCACTCCTGATCCATCCTCTCCGTCCTGGGTGTTGCGCTGGGCTGTCCCCATCCTGCGTGTGTAGGAAGAAGCCACGAAGCTTCCTAACTCCCCCTCCTTCCTCTAACTACCAAATAACAGGCCAGATACTGAGGACCTTGTCTGCGCTCTGAGTAGAGATGGGAACCTAACACGTTGAGGCATTCTGAATAGAGCCTTGATTTTTACTTTTCCACCACTAGCGTAGCATGAGATCATGTACGTTCAGTTTTGTGTTTTTTTTAAACTAAGGTCAAACTTACCTGTCATAGCCTGGGGGTTTTTTGTTTGTTTGTTTGTTTTGTTTTTTTTAAGGTTTTTGAGACAGGGTCTCGCTTTATAGTTCAGGCTGGCCCTGAGCTCAGCCTCAAACTCACATCATAGCAATCCTCCTGCCTCTGCCTCCCGAGTGCTGGGATTACAGGCATGAGCCACCACACCCGGCACTGTGGTGTGTGGTACTGGTTGCTGCTGGGGTGACTGTTATGTGGTTACCAGGGATCGAACCCAGGTCCTTGCATTTGCAAGACAGGCGCCGGAACCACTGAGCTATATCCCCAGCTCCATAGCCTGGGGTTTTAACTCAGTGACATAGCACCTGCCTAGCAAGTTCAAGGTCCTGAGCTCAATCCCTAGGAAGGGGAAAAAAAAAAAAGACCCTGTCATTATAAGATGACCTCATGTGAACTGAGTCTATTTTTACCCCTCTCCAAGCTATCCAAGAGAGTCTAACAGATTAATAGACCTTCCAGAGGATTATAGCAGCCTCATCAATCAAGCATCCAATTTCTCGTAAGTTTGAGCTGGAAACGTTCAGCTTTCTACTAGCAACCGAGGGCTTGGGTGGTGGTGCTGCGTTCTGTCTGGGTAAGAAGCTCTTACTGTCCTCCCGGTACTTGCCGGGACCCGTTTGTAAAGCACCGCCCCGCCGTGCATCTGGATACGCGTAGAGTAAGGGATGCAGGGCAAGTGCAGCTGACAGTCTGCCTGAGTAATGGCTGCACTTTGTGGTAGCAAGTGCCTTGATCATCTTTTCCGTCATCAACCTGAGCAGCTGAGGCCCGGATGTCTGCTGTCCGTGGCCACTCATTGTGCCCTACAGGGCCCTTCTGTCCCACCTGGCTCCATGTTCCAAGCAGCCAGTGCACGGGACTGTTTTGCCAGTGTGTAACTGGCACAGCCCTGTGCTTAGCGGTCGCCTTGTCTCGCTGCACATCTTTGTAAGATCGGTGTGTGACCTTACTTGTTACCACTCTGTAGTGACTCATTCTGAGTCACACAAGTGATGTATCTTTTTCTCCTGCTGAAGGCTCCTTTCTGTTTATCCAGCTGTGAGTCCCGCAGCCTTTCCTTCCGGTCTGTGGTTTTGTGTCTGCTTCCCCTTGCAGGGCGACTGTAGGCTCTGCATCTCTAGTACCCAGGGGCTTCTCCACTGCCAGCTCTCCTGCTGCTCCGCAGTGCGGCGATGGCTTGCTCATGTGTGGCTTTGTGTTTTCTCTCGAGGTGCCCCAAGTCAGGTGGAGATAAGAGCAGAGCCCCGACGCTGTGCCTGGTGTGCGGGACGCTGCTGTGCTCGCAGAGCTACTGCTGCCAGACGGAGCTCGAGGACGAGGACGTTGGCGCCTGCACCGCGCACACCTACTCCTGTGGCTCGGGCTCGGGCATCTTCCTGAGGTGAGGCCTCCAGGGGGCAGAGACTGACCCTGCAGCTTCAAGCCCAGCCTGGCTAACTTAGCAGTGTAGTGAGGTTCCCTCAAAATTTAACAAATTTAAATAGCGGTTAAAATATCAGTGCCTATTTTACGCTTAGACTTAACTATCTTTATCACGCTTAACACTTTACAGTTCTATTACTTGTGCCCTGCGCTCTCTCCCAAGGTGTGGCTGCATGGAGCTGCAGGGTGGTCAGAACTGATGACAGTACTGTCAGCGTAGTTCCTTGGAAAACCAGGCGTGTGGGCTAGCGCTTTAGGCACCTGGCAGCTGTCAGTGCCGTTGCCTCAGCCTGGCTGGGAGGTTGCTCTGGGATCCCCTTCGTGGGTGGCCCCGACCCAGACCCTGGTTGCCAACATAGAGTGTACAATGATCTCTCCACAGAGTTCGAGAGTGTCAGGTGCTGTTCCTAGCGGGCAAAACCAAAGGCTGTTTTTATTCTCCTCCTTACCTTGACGACTACGGGGAGACTGACCAGGGACTCAGGTAAGGCCCGTGCCGGACTCGTGCTGGCTGCTTCCAGGGGAGGCGGCTGTTGGCCCGTGGACTCCGCCCAGCAAGGTGCTGCTCTGCACCTTGCGACACCATGCACAGGGAAGGTGGCACCACCTGACTCCATCTAGCACGGAGTGACCCATGTTGCCCCCATCTCCCAGCTCAGAGCAGGACAGGGAGACCCATTCTCACACCTGTTACCTGGGCCTCCAAGTGACAGAAAGGAAAATTTCAGTTGCTAACAAGTTTTGTTTGTCTCATGATTGCATGAGGACCTGGAGGATAAAGATGAGGAACAGAGAAAACGAGGTAACTGCGTTTGCACATAGCAGCTTCTGCTGTTAGCTGCCCTCTGTCAGAAGCGGAGTGCTGGCAGTCACCAGGCGGGGGCACAGCCCTCTTACACCCTCTTCTTGCTCCAAGGAGGTGAAGTCTTCCACTTCACGTGAAGGCTGGAGGTCCAGGAGCTGCTTCTGGCCCATGGTTGCAGGTTGTGCCCTGAGGCCCCCTGCTGCCTGGTGAGGGTGCTGTTATCACAGCCAGCTCAGAGTGGGCACATGGGAGAGCGTCCTGCCCGTGGGACCCAGACTGGCTGGGGCCTGCGTCAGTAGTAGAGTTAAACGCAGAGTTCTCACAGAGAGCTGCCTTGCGGGACGTGCGTGCTCTGCCCTTCTCCCGCACCCTCGCCTGTCCCCACAGGTGGCAGAAGCGTGTCTGCACCCCTCACCCAGACCGTGCTCCCCTCCCTCGGGCAGATGCAGCTCAGGCACTGTCTCTTCCATGTGGCCCCCCTGCTACCAGCTGCTCTGTCAGCTGCTGGGCGGAAACTACCAGGCATCAAAGGCCTCGGGCCTGGGAGAATGAGGAGTGTGAGTAACAGTGACGTGTGTCTTCTTTCAGACGAGGAAACCCATTACATTTGTGTAAAGATCGATTTGGGAAGATCCAGAAGCTCTGGCAGCAGCACAGCATCATGGAGGAAATCGGCCATGCCCAGGAGGCAAACCAGACCCTGGTTGGCATTGACTGGCAGCATCTATAATCACTTTGCCACCAAAAATATGAACTTAGAGTTTTGCAGCCTGATTGGCTTTTTAAGAAAGAATGTGGAAAATACTTCTACTGAATTTGGAAATAAAGTCTATTTAAATTTTCCTTCCCAGTTTTATTTTTGTAGTTTTGGGCTCCAGGGACTAATGAAAATCGTCCACCGGCAGATTTTCTTGCACTGTGTCCCTCACGTGTCACGAGTCAGGTCTGAGGATCCACCGAGGACCAACTCCCTGGGCTGGAGCTCAGCCCTTCGCAAGTGATCTCGGGGCCTGGAGCCCCCAGGCTGGCACTGAGCAGGAAGGCAGGAGCTGTGCCCGTGACCCGCTGGGTCATACCTCCTGATTCCTCTCCGTGACTCAGCCTGGGGACTGGGCGGTGTCCCTGCCACCCGGAGTCCACCTTCAAGATGAGATAAGCGCAGCTTGTGAAGACAGGGCCAGCAGCACGGAGCGCCTGTGCGGGAGGAGCCCGGAGCAGAACCTGTGTGCTTCCCGAGGCTCCGCACCGCCACTTCACAAGTCCGACTCTCGGGGTTTTTGCCCTGCTATTTTGGCCAGGACCTTCAGCTTTGAGAGAACTCACTTAAAGGGCTTTTTGAAAACTTAAAAACTCTCCTGTTTTTCAAGTAGTAATATATCTTTGTTCTCCCCAAGGCTAGGCTGAGACCACATGTGCATCTACGTCAGATACTAGCAAAGATGGAGAGGTGAGAACTCAGGTGTGGGCGCCACCCTGCAGCATTTCCGGGAGCAGAGGAGCAGCTTGTTGCCTTGGGCTCACTTAGGACCTCAGGCACACTCTGCCCCCAGGCTTCCGTTACAGTTCTTACTAAGAGGTGCCTTCCCAGATGACAGCCACTTAATAAAAGAGCTTCCGACTGACGTATCACACAGCCACCCTGCTTGACATACGTGGTTCAGGACCCGAGCATGCACTGGGCAGACAGCAGGAGCCCCAGGCTCTTGGGAAGACTGAGTTGAGGGCACAGCGAAAGGCTCTTGAGTGTTCTCACCTGTGCAAGTGACCCTGTGTCTCAGCTCCTGATGAATTTCTCTTCCACGCTGCTCCACTCAGCTCTGCCTGCCTAATCTCTGCAAGACCACGCATGACAGAAGCCCCTCTTAAAAGGGGGTCCTGAATTAAAGTAACCTTCTCTCAGGACTGGCTCATAGAGCTAAGAAGAGATCTAACAGGAAGAAATGCCAGATTAGAATCCACATCTCCATCCCAAATTCTTCTGGGCCCTTTTTTCATTTACACAATCTGACTGGGCTGTGGGAAGAATGATTTGTGTTTATTTGGGCCTTTGATGCACAATTTCTTGGCTTTTGAAGTCAGCTGCTTTGGGCTTTTCTTCATACATTTACCATACTTAAAAGTCAGGAGACCAGGGGCCGGGGAGTTAGCTCAGTGATGCCGGCGCCTGTCTTGCAAGCTCAAGAACCCAGGTTCGATCCCTGGTAACCACATACAATACTGGGCGTGGAGACTCACCCTAGCAGCAACCAGTACCACATACCACAGTGCCAGGCGTGGTGGCTTATGCCTGTAATCGAGGCAGAGGCAGGAGGATTGCTGTGATGTGAGTTGGAGGCTGCGCTCAGGGCCAGCCTGAACCACAAAGCGAGACCCTGTCTCAAAAAAACCTAAAAAAAAAAAAGTCAGGAGACCAGGTTTGTCCAAGTGGGTTAGAAAGATTTTCACCAGATCTAACAGTGCACCTGCCTTTGGGCCTGTCCTTGTAGGATTTCACTCCGCAAGGATGTCAGGGTCTGAGGAAAGGTGAAATTATAATATAGACACCTTTGGCTTTCCTGATATTAAGTTGGCTGTCTTCCCCACATAAGGAAGCATCTTCATTTTGCGATTCGTTCCATATGTTTTACATTTATTGTAGAAATCTTTATAACACGCTTTCCATATCAGGGAAAATCTGTTTAATAAATGGACTGTAACTTTAATATCTGTGGACAACTTGAAAAATTTGGAATGTATCATATGTAAAAACTTGGAAGATACCTGAATAAATACTTTAGATGTTGACATTACTTTGGCTTGGCCTACCTTATCTTCCTGCTCTGTTCCACCCTCTGGTGCCCAGCATGCTCCCTGTGTCACCTTGCTGCGAAAGTGGGACACCTGTATTAGCATGAAGTGTAAGAGGCTTATGTTATTAGTGTCAGTTACGGCCACTAGCCAAGACATTGTGACCCTCCCAGAAAAAGCTTAGTCATGATTTCAACTGATTAAAACTCATGCTCATTGTCTGGGTCAGCTGGGTGTCCTCTGGACCATTTCAGGGCTCACAACCCCAGCACACAGACACCCTGAGAACTGCCCACAACTTCCTGCTTCGGCTCTGGTAGGAGGGAAGCTGTGTTTTATTTGCTGACCTGTGTGAGCTCTGCTGTCCTTTTCAGAATCCTCTAAGAAGGAAATAATCTGACACAGCTAGGTCTCGCCATGTAGTTCAGGCTGACCTCAAGCTCAGCCATCCTCCTGCTTCAGCCTCCGGAGGGCTAGGATCACAGGTAGCCTGATCAGCTTTTTAAGGAAGAATGTCCAGGACTCATGCTGTTGCCACTCCCAGGACCCACTGAGCCCCTGACATGCTCTGTCCCTATTGTTCTTTTGAGCCAGGTTTATTACAGTGTAGATTTAAAACAGTACAGTTAGCCTTTTGAGGGTGTAATCACACATTTTGACAAATGCATCACTTTTTTAACCATCAAGAAAGAAAACAGTTCCATCACCCCAAACAGTTCCTTCCTGTCCCTTCCTACCAGCAGCTCTTTGTACCCCAAGCCCAGCTCCCACTATGTCCCTTTGACTTTTTAAAAATAATTTTATTTATTTATTTTTGAGACAGGGTCTCGCTTGTATTTCAGGTGGACCCTGAACTCACTGTGTAGCCCAGGCGAGCCTCAAACTCTCAACAACCCTCCTGCCTCTGCCTCCCCAGTGCTGGAGTTACAGGCATGAGCCACCACACCTGGCACTATGGTAAATGGTTACTGGGGACTGAACTCAGGACCTTGTGTTTGCCAGGTTCCTTGCTGGAACCACTGAGCTAAATCCCCAGCCTCATTTATTGGGTTTTTTGAGACAATATCACACTGTGGTTCAGCAGGGCCTTGAACTCACTGTGTATCCCAGGCTGTTCTCCTGCCTCTCCCCCGGCCTCCAAGTTCACCACCACGCCTGCTTGTCCTGTGATTTCTAAACTTTACATTAACAGCCACATCATGTGCTACCTTCCAGGTCTGCGGGTCACTGGTCCATGCGCAGCTCTGGGTGCCATCATCAAGGGAAAGGCAGTTGGTGGCTTGGTGATAGCCACTGCAGGCATGTATGGCTTTTGTGTGGACCTGCATCCTCTCCCTTGAGAGAATAGCTGACCGTCCCTCTGTGCAGGTCCCTGCTCTGCAGCATCCTTGGCATAAGCTGCCTCGAATGCCTTCGCCAGTCACCCTCAGCTTGATCTGCAGGAGAGGGTAAAATACCGCTGCAGTGACAGGCCGTGTTCTGGGGACCGAGGGCAGTCGTCTCCCCACAGACTCGGTCCTGTTGTCTGACCCAGAGGTGGGGGCCAGGCTCTGGCTGTCTTGTTCCCCCTCTGCCCTGGCTAAGCTGCAAACCTGCTTGCCTGGCACGGCCAGTGCCCATGTGAGGAGGGGCAGGGAGCGTGCCAAGCCTCGCCCTGATCCTATTAGCCATATTGAGGTTACTCAGGGTTGGCTTGTCACGCAGCAGCTCAGCCCGGGCCCGAAGCACAATGCAAAGGCTATGAATTCCAGGACCCGTAACTGCCATTGCCTCCTGCTGCATTGGGCTGAGCGATTCTTTTCAAAGTCCTGAGATTACGTCTCCTCTACCTCCTAACCCCACCCCACAGTCAGGCCAGCAGAAGTTTTAACGCTGGCTGGGGGGGTGGGTGCGCTTGGCTAGCACACAACGCCATGCGTTCCACCCCAGCACAGCAAGAGAAACAGGAAATTAAATGCAGCTCTGATTCGAACTGTAAAAGTGATAGATACTTGGATGACCTAATAGGCAGGAGGTGTTGGTATTGGCAAAAGGAAAGACTCAACACCGGGCCGTGTGACAAGGGCTTCAGGGTAGGGCCGGTGCGAGCGTGCAGGCTGGGATGCTACACGCTGTGGGATGGGCCAAGACGGTCACTCAACAGGAACGAGGCTCATGTGATACAGTTTTAATATCTTACACAGCTGTTGACAGCAGTCACATGGGGCCTAGAACAGCGCTTCTGTGGGTTCTCTGCACTCCCGAGACACGGCCTGTGGTGTGGATGGCTGCTGGGTCTCCAGGACATCGGGTCTAAACTGCACTGGGACCAGAGTCTGGCAGGGAGTCAGACTGCTGTGATCTGGTCTTCAGCGTGGGGAAATCAGAGCCCAGCACAGGCCCTGGGCAGCACCAGACATCTCTCTGTGCCTGTGAGAAGCCTTGAGGCCGGCAGCAAGCCCAGCTCAGACCAGAGTAACCCGCCCCAGGAGCGCACACGTGGGAGTTGCAGCCCCCCATCGCCTCCCTCCCAGCCTCAGACTCCAGACGGTGAGAACGGGCTGTCTTGAGGTTCTCCTAACTAGCGGATCATGCGGGCGCCCTGCTGCACTCTGGTAAAACGGTGCTACGTCGCCAGAACCTCACCTCTCTCCTTCCTAAAGGAAGAGAAACCTCATACAGGTGCAAGCTTGGAGAGCAGCTGTCTCGAGCGACCCTCTTTGAAGCCAAGTGTGGTGGCACAGGTCTGTGACCCTAGCCACGCAGGAGGCTGAGGAGGGCGGGTCACAAATTCAAGGCCAGCCTGGGCAGTGTAGGGCTGGGCATCTAGCTCAGTGAAGGAGCACTTGGCTAACATGAGGTGTGGGGCCCTGGTTCACTGCTTAGTACCACAAAAAAAAAATCTGAGGCAGGATGGAGGTCTGGAGAGAAACAGAAGTTCCCAGAGGACCCTTTCCCTGCCACCGCAGACAGTGCTGTCCATCGGGACAGTGACAGCCACCTCTGCGGTGTCCCCTGCCCACCAGGGTGAAGCCTGGCCTCCGCAGCATAGTCCTGTCCTCCACAGCTCAGGGCAGGTGTGGTGAGCCCAGGTGCGCGCTGGCCAAGTGCCTGAGAGCACAGCCCTTTCACTGTGTGCTAGGCAGGGGAAATAATCCCCTCTTGGAGGCTGATAAGGAAGCAACGTGGAGCTCACAGCTGCAGATTCTAGAGGAGAGAGGTCGGAGCGTGCGGGCATGCGGGCGGGGTCGGGGCCGCCCCAGCAGGATGGTGCGTCCTGAACTAGCCGGGCCGCATCGGGTCACACTGGGAGTCCGTCAACCCACAGATGTTTGCCACATGCTTCAAGGGACCCTGAGCTTTACATCGCACCACCAAGAAGAGGTCGTGAGGTCCGGCGGCAGCCATGAGGGAGTCGCACATGCAGTCGGACGAGGGGGCCGCGTTGCCTGAAGTCCACTACTGAGTATTAGGGAGAGGACGGGTCCCCTCAGCCGGCCTCGGCGGCCTGCTCTGCGCCCTCGGCTTCCACCTGGTTGCCCTTGCCCAGCTTTTTCAGGCTCTCCAGGAGGCCTTTCCAGGTCTCGGGCACGCTCTTCTCCAGTAGCCAGCCTTCGCTCTCACACTCCGGGTCCTCGGGGTTGGACACGCCCTCCAGCGCCGTGTGCAGGTAGCGCAGCCCGACCGTGACGGCCACCTGCGGGGTGGGACAAGGCAGAGAGGTGGACAGGGGTGGGGCTGTAGGGCCTAGGGCGCCCCACCCTGTGCCCTGCCTATCAGCCTCCCTGGGCTTCTGTGTGGACACCCCCTGCCTCCTTTCCCTACTCAGTCCTCCCCCTTCAGGGTTCTCTTTGCCATAGAACGTGGTTCTCTCCATATTTGCCCTGCTGAGCTGCCTGCCAGGCCCTCACCCTCCCTTTCTCCCACCCCCCTGCCCTGGGGCTCTAGTCCTGGTCCCTTCTCCACGGTGCCCACTCCGACCCCCTCCACAGCACATTCCTTGGTACATTTTGGCAGTTTGGTAATTTTGTTGGATAGGATTTAAAAGTCACCTTCTTAGCCAGGCCTGGTGGTCCACACCTGTAATCCCAGTACCCTGGGAGGCTGAGGTAGGAGGGTTACAAGTACAAGACCAGCCTGAGCAATGTAGTGAGACACCAAAATAAAGTTTTCTAAAAGGGTTGCAAATGTTGCTCAGTGTGAAGATCCTGTCCAGTCCCCAGTACTGCTAGAACCCAATCACCTCTTTCCTGCGGCCTCGTGTGTGATTTCTCTGTAGCTCGTACTTACTGGCCTGGTGAGGAACACATGCCAGTAGTGGGCCACTGGATTTGTTCCCTAGCATTCACTGTGGCAGCCTCTGACACCAAACACCACCTGGCGAGGAAGCTGGGCTCCACCGGGGCTGCGGGTTTTCAGGTGAAGCAGAACCTGGGTCACGTGGTCTGTGGCCCCGGATGGGAGGAGCCCAGGAGGATCGAGACCCAGAGCGCCGTAGGTTTTGTTTGTGTCAGCTGCCAGTTTAATGACATATTTTACCGAGGGAAATGTCGCCTCCTCCAGGAAGTCCTCATGGTGTGCCCATATCCACTCTGGTCCTCCCCCGCTTCCAGAAAGAGACTCGCCGCGCGAGAAACTCTGCCCTTCATGACTCACAAATCGGGGGCCATCTGCCACTGTGCGCCACTGACTCCCCATCCCCAGCAAGCCGGCCTGTCTCATGCAGCCACCCATTCCCTGAAGGTAGGAGGTGTAGGGCAGCGGCAGCGGCACCATCCCCCAACTGCTGTCCCCTTCCAGGGCCTCCGGTGCTGGGGCTTCTGCCTCCAGCCCAGCAATGAGCTGGGACTCCCCAGACTCTGCCTCAGGGCGCGCTGATCAGCAAACGGACACAGCGTCTGCCTGGACTCCAGAGAAGCTTCCCGGCACAGCGGGCGAGGCACACGTGTGGGTGTCCACAGCCCGGGTCCCCCTGCGCCGCCCTGAGCCCTGGTCACTCCACACCCTGATTCAGCCCCAACCCCCTGTGCGGTCCCTGAAGGAATTCTGAACAGTCCTGTGCTGGCTGGGGGAGGCTCTACGGCAGGGGCTCAGCCTGAAGGAGGAGGAGATGGAGTGAGCCCCAAAATGATTAGGGTTACCGTGGGGCTCCCCACCCCGAGCTAGGTGCTGTCACCCTAGGTCTCCTACCACGTGGGTCCCTCCCCATGGCACAGGGACAGCAGACAGAGGCCAAGGCCAGGTGGGAGGGAGAGGCATCACTGATTGAGATAGAGATGTTTGGAAGTAGAGAGAAGAAAAAGTCACATGATGTTGTAAATGTCCAAGTGCTACCAAGTTGCAGACTTTAAAATGGTGGCTTTATCGTCTGTGAATTTCAACTGGAGAAGTTATTTTTGTAGGAGGAGACCCGCAGTCTCAGCCTGGTGCTCTGTCCCTATTTCCCAGGCCTGGCTCCTCCCCCTGAGCCCCAGGGGCTCCCTTGCCCTCCAGCGGCCTACCTCAAAGAGCCACACCAGCAGTGTGGCGATGCCCATGGAGCTCATGAGGCTGCCGTAGTAGCCCAGGAGGGCGTCCCTGCAGCCACGCAGCCACAGGTTGAGCTCCTCCGTCTGGTGGTCGTAGCTGTAGTGCGCGGAGTTGTTGGTGAGCTGGTACTGGATGCAGGGCCGCGGCGAGCTGGGGTTGCAGCAGCTGAAGGGCACGCCGTCCACCAGGTATCGCCCATCCACGTTGCTCTTGATGCGGCTACAGAGAAATAAGAGAATCTGATGTGGCTTCCGGGCTTCTTACCAGGCACCTGTTCCCGCCATCCCACGGAACACCTGTGCTTCGGCTCATTCATTCGCCCACCCTTTGTGCACCCACCATGTGCAGCCCCCGTGCCAAGTACGGCCCCTGACCCTGCCTTCCTGGACTGCGGGGAGTGGAGAGCAGCCTCCCCTCTGTGCCCACAGGAAGCCAGGGTGACGGTAGGCCAGCATGAGGACCACCTGCACTCATGGCTGTCAGAATGCAGGCCGAGCCTCTCACCACCCTCAACTCCCTCACTGGCACGGTATTGCCAGGCCAGGTGGCTGCCTCCTCGCCCAAAGGCTTCTTGGCACCCAGTGACAGATGGAGCCCAGAAGCTTGTGCATTCTTCCGTGTGTGTGTGTGTGTATGTGTGTGTGTGTTAGAGCACACTATACCTCACAAAGTTCAGCATGCCGAGGGCCTGGATAGTGGAAGGTCCCAGGCCTCAGCCAGGCCAAGCGTTCCTACAGACCCGTGGTCATCTGGGTGTCGCGTACTCTGCAGTAGGCACTGTCTCTAGTAAAAGAACTGCTCTGAGCCACATGTTACACGAGAGCACCAGGCCTTCACAACACAAGGACAGAACACGTGTCATTGTGCAAACGCAGCAACACTTTGCTAATCTTACTAAATCTATGAACAAATGTTTGATGTACCCGCTCTGTTTCCTCTGTGGCCCAGAGGGAATCCAGTGATGATATTTTGGCAGACCATGAGCATAAATCTGTACTGTGCAGTTGTCATATACTGTACACAGTACAGAATATATGTATCACGTACTTGTCAAGAAAACCTTCAGCATATAAAAAAAAAGAAAGGTAGGTGTGGTGGTACACACCTGCAATCCTAGCGCTCAATGTGAATTTGAGGCCAGCCTGGGTAACATGGCAGCAAGGTGAGTTAGTTAAGCCTACCGGGAACTATAAAATGAGACCCCGTCGGGAGAAAAAAATAAAAAGAATGTGAAAAGAATTATTTTCAACAATGTACCTGGAACTGGGAATTATATTCTTAAAAAGCTGTCCATGTTCAGTTTCTAAATATAATCCTTTTTTTGGACATAGGGTCTTGCTATGTGGTTCAGACTGGCCTCGAACTTGTGATCCTCCTGCCTCAGCCTCCCAAGTGCTTGGATTACTAGTGTGTACCACCATCGTAGGCTCTATAATCTAATACGAAACAGCCACTTGTCCCTCAGCCTCTCAGCCTTGTCTCTCAGCCTGGGTTCCTGTGGGTTCCATCGAACTCCCTTCTGTCCATTGCTCGGCTCTCGTGGTCCCATAAATACCAATGGATGTGGCCCTGCGTGTGCTGGAATGCACCCCGTGTTTCTAGGAGTGTCCCCGTGTCTAGGGCTCATCTTGCCCAGTCCTTGCCAGGTCTCTCCCTTTGGGGGCTGTCCAGTCACTCCTCAGCCAGCCTGCCCCCCAGGGCCACACCCTCCGGCCTCAGCTTCCAATCTTTGCCAACCTGCAGGCACCTGGGAATTGTTCTCATTTCCATTTTTCTCATGTGGAATCATCCTGTTCAAGAGGCACTGTGGTCCAGTTTCTGCAAACCACCCACTGGTGTCCCTCCCTTATGACTAAGGCTGCCCGTGGTGCACGGGTTATGGTGACCGTGTTTCCATGCACCATGTCCCAATCTCTGTTTCTCAGGGAGAAGCCACCATCTAGTGCACAGACAACCCTGCATGGCACAGACCGAAGGGCGGGGACAAGAGCCAGCCTCCCGCAGGCTGCTCCAGCCGCTGCTCAGACTCCTCCTGTCCTCCCTGCCTCTGCTTCCTCACCTGGTCCACGAGAGGACTGCAGAAAGAACTGATATAAAAATACTGGGGAATATCGTAAACATGAGCCTGTAGGGGAGCTGCCTTGTGGGCCGCGGGCAAGGCAGGGTCTCATGCAGCCAGCAAGAACTTTCAGAATCCAGGTGAGAGGTGCGCGGGACCGACGGCCACACACCACAGGGGCACGGTCACCCTGTGGTGGGCAGAAAACAGTAGCTGGCCCCGGCCCAGCCGCCCAGGAGTGCCCGGCTCACTGCGGGTGGGGGCCCAGAGGCGCAGTGGGCAGGCAGAGTGAAGGGCAGGCTGGAGGGAGTGGAAGGGGCCTCGGGGTAGGCTGCAGCTCCTCCTCCACCCCAAGACCTTCTTAGGGTAGGGAGTCTCCACACTCCGGTGGTGTCCCTGCTAGGCCTCACTACAGCTGTCCCTTGAGTCCCTAGAGCTCTTTCCAAGGTCCTGACGGACAGGCAAGGGGTAGCAGAGCACAGACCTTTGAGTCCCAAATCTGAGTGTGACCTCTGTGACCCTATTTCCTTTCAGGGTACACCAGTGTGCTCCATGTGCCCCAGAACTTCCAAGCTCTGTCCATTTGAAGTCATTTAGATAGGACCTTGAAAACTAGTAGACCGGCCCAGAGGGAGGGGAAGTGGGAGGCAGCCCCAGGGCTTCCTCACGCATTTCCCACTCTACTCCTGGAGGCTGAGCAAGCCCTCCAATCTCCGGGCAGCCCTGGCTCGGCCCCCATCACCTAGCTTTGCACCCCTCTGAGTGCCCTTGAGCTGGCTGGGGCTGCACAGTGGCCTCCCCGACAGGCTTAGCAGGCAGCTCACCCTGCGGTCCCCACAGACCAGGCTCCCAGAGGATGAGACAAACCTGTGTCTTTTCCTTCTCGGTCTCACCTGGACACCTGCATTACTTCTCTAAGTGGCTGGTCACAAAAGAACAGCTAGGAGGGAATTATAGGATGTAGGATTATAGGATGTAGTGTGGTGGTGCCGCCTGCCCAGCCTGGGCATGACCCTGGGTTGGTTCAACTCCAACCACGGAGAAAGGAGGAAATACTGAGCACAAGGCACTTTCTCTGCCAGTGCGGCTGGGCTGGCTCACTGCCCGCTGTGCCCCAGCCCTCTGTGTGCCTCTCTCACTTCCATAAGTCTGCCTCACTGACAGCGCTTCGCCTGCTAAGTTATTTTTGCTCCTCCAGGGAGCCCAGATCTGCCGCTCCGCCTGGCGCTCTAGGACTTGTTCTAGGACTGTCTAGAACTTGGCCTTATTTTAATCGAGACCCCACCAACCCAGGGACCCCAAGCAGGGCATAGCTGGCCAGCCAGCTCTGCTGTGATATAAATAGCCAGCTAAGGCGCTTCTGCTGCTAGCTTTGTCTTAGAGCCCTGTGAGCCTTAATCTGTGGCCAGAGGGGGCTGACCCCGAGCAACTGGAGTAAACAAGGTGACCCAGACAGGTTGGGGCTCCCAGGCACCCGCGCTGGCACCATCCTCAGGGATGCCCCCTCACACGTCCTCTGCCCCAGACCACCACCCGGGAGAGTACGAGGCAGCCTCAGGAAGCGCTGGCCTGTCCAGACTTGATAGGAAAGGAGAATTCCTTCTAGAGGATGGCGGCGATGGACCCCGGCTCCCACCCTGTGTGTTCCTGGCCTCATCTCCAGCCGTCAGAGCTGGGGACTCAGTGGTAGAGCAAGGAGGGTGAGGCCCTGGGTTCCAAAACCGATGCCACAGAAGACAAAATAAAAGTGAATCTCAGCCTGAGGCTGCTGGGCTGCAAATCCACAGCTAAATGGTGCCACTTCCCACCACTTGAGATCTCCAGAGACACATCTGGTGTATTTTTCAGAGGAGGAATTTTGAAAGTCAGGTTTTGTGGGGGTTTTGTTTTGTTTTGTTTTGTTTTTGCATAAACTTATCCTCTTGCAGGAAGCACTCCTAATATGAACAGAGAACCATCTTAGAGCCCCTGGGTGGATGTGAGCGCCCTCCAGGCTCTCTCTATTCACCCCCAACTCTTTGGGGAGTTGCCCGGGGCTAACGACTCCTTGGAGCTCTCTAGCCATTGCCAGGAGCCCAGCTTCCTTGCCACCATGGGCACTGCCCATGGGGCAGAAGTGTTATCCTCCTGCGGTGAATGAAGTGAGTCCCGAGATGCCCCTACAGGGTGAGGTCACTACAAGTTTGAAACTGGAGGAAGGCGGCTCAGTTCCACAGTTGTGTCTGCGGACGGCTTTGTGGAAAATGAAATCCAGCAACTATATTTCCTTCCTGGAAATTTCGCCCAAGGGAAATGAGAGTCAGAGAGCTGAGAGCAACGGACTCAAAGGTTCTGGGACGTGCGTAAAAAGCACAACCTACAGGTCCGGGTGTGAACTGCTCCCTCCAGTCACAGCATGCAACCTCCAGTCACACATCAGGAACACGGCAACATTCCCTGATCCATACGCTACTGTGTTTACACCACGGGTACCTGTGTCATCAGGCAAATGCCCACCAGACTAGACCAAAACGGGGAACAATTAGAGCCGTCCATCAGCTGTGGATACAAATGTGGCTTGCGTTTCTTTTCCTGCTTTTGTTCCTCTTAATATTTTCATCATTGTGTGTGTAGGGGGTGGGTTAAAACAGAAATTCTTCATAATTTTACGCCAACCATTGGTGGGGGCATCGAAAGACCAACAGGATACAGAGGACAGAAGAACACGGCCGTGCCCCCCTCATCTCTGGGGACCTGGCTGGATCACCCCAGGAGGTCCACCTGGCCCTGGGCTTCACGCCTTCCACGATGGTGCTTGTAAATCACGCCACCTTGTCCGTCCTTGTGCACTGTCATCCGGGAGGGCAGAGCCCACCCCACTCCTCTCCTGGGCTGCGGATTTGTGCTGTCATCTCCATCCACAGAGAAAGGCCGTGCCCACTCTGACCTGCACTCCAGCTTCCCTTCCACCTGAGGGGCAGCTAAGCCTCTGGGGCTCAGAAACACCCGGGCTTGGGTGTTCTGCCACTCATGTCGCCCACGCCCATGCTGGCTAGTCAGACTTCAAGGGAACCGCTCCACTGTCATGCCACCCAGGGCAGTGTAGTGTTAGAGAGCGAGAAGGGAGAGCCCTGGCTTGGGACGGGCACCTTGTCCCTAAAGATCCCAGAGCCCAGGCTGCCATGGTCAGTGCCAGGGCTGAGATTGCTGCCCGCAGCCTCCATGGGATTCCATTTGCACATGTGGAAACTCTGTCTCATGTTGCACTGTCAGCCCATAGAAACCAAATGCCAGGCCTCTATGGGCACCCGCAACATCCCAGCTCTAGACAGGGCCAGGCAGCGCACACCACAGTCATCCACCCACAGCCTTCATTAGAAAGACAGCCGGGCCGAGCCCCATCGAAGCCAGTGACCTGCCAAGGTCAAAGCCATTGACCAGAGCTGCCTGTCAGCCCCGTGCCCCAGATCCATAGGAGCAACAGAATGGCTGGACCCACCGGGGAGTGGACACTCGGAGTGGACAGGTTGCAAAACCAGGCAGCCAAGCAGGAAATTCAAAGTTCTGGGACTGAACCCACCTCCTCTGACTGAACACGCAAGCACCAGAAAACAGCTCCGACCATGAGCACTACGAATGACACCATTGCTGCTGCACACGTTTATACAACTCGACACCTACCTTCTTCCTCAGCTTGTATCAGGTTGGGCCACATGAACTTGCCACTTCCGTGGCCCAAAAAGGCCAGGAACTAGGCAGCTTCATGTGGGCCAACCCAAGTCCCCTCCCGGATGCAGGAGTAAGTTGTGTGACCCTGGTGAGGAAAGGCCCTGGATGGGTGGGAGGCAGAGGCCTGGGCTCCATGTCCCCAAACAGCTCTGACCCAGGCCCAGAGGCCACTCACTCTTTGACTTCTTTGGAAGAAAAGTCCAGGTAGCGGTTGCTGATCCACTGAATCTCGAACCAGTCCCGGAAGCCATTGTTGCCGCAGC
>PVIR01011462.1:0-47168 GCA_004026965.1 Petromus typicus
GCTGGATAGTCTGTAAAGGGGACCATTGACTTCAGGCCCTGGTCACTTGGTACAGATCTGAGGACCTGGGAACCTAAAGTTAGATGATAAAGAACATAGTTAGTTCCTGGAGAAAGGGGGCTTGGATAAACTGATCTGTGCTCCCCACAGAAAAAAGGAGCACAGTCTTCACTCTCAAAGGCCCGGAAGCAAGTCTAGTGTGGTGGTGTATTCTTTTAATCTCAGCACTCTGGTGGATGGAGGCAAGATGACTGCAAATTCGTGCCCAGCCTGGGCAACTTAACAACTTAGTGATACCTTGTCTCAAAAAAAAAAAAAAAAAAAAAAAGAGAGAGAGAGAGCAAGAGAAAGCTGAAAATATAGGACTGCGTTCAATCTTTAGTACTGAAAATAAAATCCTCACAACCAGAAAAAATCAGAATATAAAGCCCCAATATAATTTCATGTTTTTAGAGAGCTGTCATTATAGAGATTTCAAAATCAGGACTTCCTGGGGCTGAGGATTTAGTACCTGCCTTGCAAGTACAAGGTCTTGAGTTCAGTTCCTGGTAACTGCATACAACAATGCCAGGCTTGATGACTCACAACCACCAGCAGTCAGTCCCACATATCACAGTACTGGGCATGGTGGCTCATGCTGGTAATCACAGCACTGAGGAGGCAGAGGCAGGGGGATTGTTGTGAATTTGAGCCTCTCCAGTGCTATATAGTGAGCTCAGGGCCAGCTTGAACTACAAAATGAGACCCCCTCCATCTCAAAAAACAAATGAATAAAAAATCAAGACTTCCTAAAAACTTGGAATATGAGAGGGAAGAAAAAACATTCCCTATATGCAAAAGAATAGGACCCTTAACTGGAGCCAGTGATAAAGCTCAATGTGGCAGACTCATGGGACAGCTTAGCCTGGGGGCCTTACAGCAAGAGAAGTCATCCTGCAGGACAAGGGGGTCTAGTTAAGCTTGACCCAGTAAAGGAGCTTCAGGCATTGAAGGACCAGGCACAATTCAGAACTATGAGATGTCACCTCTGAATTGAAATCCAAAGAGTGAGCTACACACAGTGTCTAGAGAATGCCACAGTCTTCCTCTGATATCCTCATCAGAGGGGAATGAACAGCTACCAAGTTCCCCTCCACAGATGCCTTCCATGCAGGAGCCTTCCTGGAGATGCTTGGAGTGAGGGCCTTCCCCTCCTTGTAAGTTCTGAGAGGAGAGTTCAAAAGTGATACACTCCAAATAAGCCAACAATACAGAGAGCCATAACATTTGTTCCCCAAGAGATTATGGAAGTGAAAAAGGAGATGCATAAAAGTGATAGCAGTTGTGTTGACAACAGTCAGGCCCTCAGCAAACAACCTTCACCTTCCAAGATGACAGAAAGAGCGGGATGCTTCGAAGCTGACCACAACAGGGATAGTTGTTTATTGAGAATCACGTCCAGTCTTCTGGATTTCCACGTCTACCAGGAACTGGTACAGAGCACCCTGTAGGATGGCAAGTTAAAATAAGGCAGCTAGAAGGATGTACTCTGGCACCAAAATCCTGATCTAGACCCTGCAGATGAAGTTAAGAATCCAGACGAGACTGTCTTCTCTAGCCTGACTGAAAATGTCATCCTGTTAGAGGAGCTGCTGTCCCAAAACATGGGCAGAGGATCTCAACAGTTCACCAGCCCCTCTACAGGTTTGAAAATTTCCTGCATTCCGATGTATCTTGGGCATCTAAGATGATGAGTTCAAGAGATTCCTCCCAACCAGCAGAAATGTCCTGGCTCCCGGGCATCTCTAACTTCTACAAACAACTGGAAGTCTGAGCATTAGCAGAATATTTTCAAGTTGTTGGTAATTAATGTGTGAATTTGAGTTAACGCACATGTGATTGATATTTAGAATTTTATGACGTGCCACTTGAAATATCATACGCAATGGGTTTGAGAAGATAATACAAAAATTGGGGCAGTTTTAAATGTCCTTTGTTGCAGAGCCAGATATTTTCTTTGAATCTATACGTTTACTTGGTAAATTGTCAATCTATACACATTTTCAAAGAAAAAATAATAAAGCACAATATGATAACAAATTTTTTTTTTTTTTGCTGTATAAAAGCATAGGTAATTTTCTTTCTGATTATGTGCCCGCTCTTGGAACTGGGGGGACTGAGTTTTGAGGAATATACTGTCCCTTGCCATAAATGATGATCTAAAATGGATGTAGAGTAGCAATTCACTGCTGACTTGGGTCTCCTGCACAGAGCTGCCAAAGCACAGTCCGTGTGCAGGAGATCATCACTTATAATCCATGCACATGTTGGATACCGAACGACCACCAGGATTACCTCACTGCCCTGGGAAATCTGGCACTGAAATGTGACCTCCAAAAAATTCTGTTCTCCCTAAAGACTGGGAAGGGATAATCCCTCTGGACCAAGCAGAACCACATTTAGAATGACTTTCTCTCCAGCTATAACGTCATTGTTTCCAGCTGGAGCAACCTCCGGTGGTCAACACCGGGCCTGTGCCCAGAGTTTCCCTGTACATTCTCTGACTCTCCACCATTCATTTCCCACAAAATACGATACTATTCTTCCCTCTCTCATTCTGCTTCTGACTTTTTGAGCTCAGTTTATAGTTTATGAGGTACTCCAGCCTTCAAGGCTCCCCACGATACAGGGGACAAAGGCTAGGCCCTTTGTTGAGGTTACCAAGGTTACCAGCACTATCAAAATGGATGAGAAAGAGAACCGAAGGCTGCACAGTTTTGATACAGCTAAAACTGATTACCTAATAAATTGTTACGTTTAACACAGAGAGATGCAGGCAATACGGCTCGGGTTTATTAAGAGTATATCCACACACTTGTGTGTGTAACCTTTAAAGACAAAATTTGATGAATGATAGGAGGCAGAGAGATGGAGAAAAGAAAGAGGTTGGTCTAAGGAAACAAAGTCTCAGACTAAAGGAATAGTGTTGGTGACATATTACACTGTGCAGTAACCACTGTTAGTAATAATGTACTGAATATTTCAGACTGGATTTTTAACATTCATACACACACTGAGAAGTTGATAAAGTACTGATAATTAGCTTAAATAAATCTATGATGTGCACAAAGATCAAAGTATCAACTGATCCAGACATCAAGGCACATACACGTCTGGACCCAGAACTCTGGGAGGCTGAGGCAGAAGGATCACAAAAGCAACCTGGGAAATTTACTCTAAAATGAGAATTGCTTTTGGTCTTATGGTCTTCATTTTTAGGAAGATGTGAATAAGCCACTGGCTCATAGTTAAGGAGAAAATGTGTACTAAACTGAGTGATTCTGGAGAGAAATCAAATGGAATGAGTCAAGTGATAGACTTCAACGCAACCCAGGACTATAATTCCCTCAAGGCCAGCAACCCCCTTTCTATCCTATACTTCATAAACTCTCTTCTGTCAGGCACTATCTCCTAGGTAACCTAAGCTCAGTAAGAATTCATTCATCTGGTAAACAATTAAAAGCTGGCTATGTGCTGGGCAATGGACAACCAGCAAGGGACCCTCAGGTAACCCAAGAATTTTCTGTGGCCTAAAGGCTCATATGCAAGATGAGAAAGACCAGAGATATTATCATCACACACTGAGTGATTAGGCAGTAACTGAAAATTAATTCCCACAACAAAGTAAGACTAGGTGTGCAATGAAAAGGAGCTGTTTAAAAAAAAAAAAAAAAGAATCACCTATAAAATTAAGTTCTATGAAAACACTTGTAGAATTTTGTCTTATTTTTAGAATTTATTTCATTTGTATTTTAAATGGATAATATAGAACTAAAAATGGCATATAGAGTGTGTGTTAGTTAGCTTTCCATTACAGTGACAAGATATCTGAAATAAACAACCTATAATAGGAAAGGTTTATTTTGTCTCAGTTTTAGAGGGTTTAGTTCGTGGCTGGTTGGCTCTGTTGTTTTGGGGTCTCTGGCAACATATGCATGTGATACTCTCACGGGCCTCTGGATACCTCTCCACATCCTGGCACGATGCCTGTGGTGGAGTAAAGTCACTCACCTTATGGCTGCCAGGAAGTGAGAAAAGGGACAGGAAGTAACCAGGGTTTCCATAGTCCCTTCAATGGCACATGCAGAATGACTTCACTTCTTGTAACAGATGTTCGTCTTAAAAGTTCCTACTCCTCTTCATAGTGCCATGGTGACAACTAGTCCTTTAACATGTTGGCCTTTAGGTAATATTCCAGAGCCAAACTATAACAACCTATAATGTAGGTACCTTAAATGCAGTAAGAAATGCACCAAATGTACTTCTTTTATTAACAGCAGTTGTCTCCAGTGGAGAGATTATACCCCGGATTCAATTCTCAGTATAGAGAAAACGAAGGAAGAGGAGGAGGAGGTGGAAGAAAAGGAGGAAGAGGATGAGGAAATATGGAAAAATTCTTCCTACTCAAGTGCTTACTTGTATCAGTCCCTTTACATATATTACCTGAGTTTATTTCCAAAGAAACTCAATTGCAATATAATATTTTTAGGCAAAATTTTTAGCAGCTTTAGGAGACTGGTATGAGTTTAAGGCCAGCTTGGGCTACATAGTTCAAAGCTAGCCAGACTAGCATGAGAACTCATTTCAAAAATAGCAAAAGGGATAGTGAAAAATAAACCTGACTAAGATATCTCATGTTTCATTCTACTAAATTATAAAGAAAAAGTTATGTCAAACTTTGGCGGGTATCTCAGATACAAGCAACGACTCGGAAATTAAAACGCAAGGCCCAGAGCCTAGCACAGCAGCGCTGAGACACAGGAACCTGTCCCGGAGCACCTTCTGCACGGCCTCGGCTTGCTGAGAGAGTGATGGTTAATCTTAACCGTCAGTTGATTGGCTTGAGACTTGTCTAGAAGGTTTGTAAAGTGTGCTGGTGAGTGCATCTGCACCAGTCATAGGATGTGACCGTGGGGACGCAGGCTGTGCCTCGGCCCTTCCTCCCTGCTCTGCCTGGCTCTCTGTGCTTCCCAGCTGTGGTGAGCAGCTGTCTTCTGCTGCATCAGTCTGATAAGATGTTCCTTAGAGCCAACCAACCATGAACCAAAACCTCTGAAATCATGAACCAAAATAAACCTCTACTCCTTTAAGTTGTTTGTGTCAGGCCTTTCATACCATCATCAAAAAGTTGGCAGTGCACAGGGCTCTCCTGAGTGTCAGAGGATCTCACTGTCCCCGCGGTGCTCCCGATATGGACTGTTGTGCAAACTGTTTGCATTTACTCTTTAAATGCCTATTAGCCTGGGTTCTCTGTTATGTGACAAGGCTTAAATTGGCATCTGTGATAAAACAACCAAAGAGCAAAAGATTTTAAAGAGAAAGGAGTGAGTCATTTCTATCCTGTTTCCCCTGACAGGGTATTGGAACCTGAAAGGCAATATAATCCCCACCACAGGCCGTGACACAGCAAAACAATCTCAAATGGCCCTTGCAGGAACATGAACTGTTGCTCCATTTTGAAACTAAAATATGGTGATATCTTTTAAAATAAAATCATACCCTGAGTGAGGTAGGCATGTTTGTGATCTCATCTACTGATGCAGGAGGATCATGAGTTTGAGACCAGCCCTGGCAACTTAGTGAGAAGGTATCTCAAAATAAAATAGACTTGGAATGTAGCTCAGTGGTAGAGTGCTTACGTAGAATGCTCAAAGTCAGAGGTCCCACACCCAGTACCAGAAAGGAAAAAGTTAAAAAGTTATGCTCTCTTTCCTTTAACATTCCCATTTCTGGAAATACAGCCTCCAAAAATAAGAGTGCCATGTTATACAAGGATATATGTGCAACACCTGCACTCAAGAATCATACTGAAAAAGAAGGCATTGGATACATAGCGACTGAGCCAACGAATCCCCCTAAGGTGTTTATTAGGAAAATAATCCAGATGTGGAAAAATACATAATAGAGAGAAAAAAAAACAGGTAAAATGAAAATTTGAGGAAAACAATCAAAGTGGCAATATATATAAAAGAAATACTTGCTCAATTTCCTCATGTGGTAATGATACCTGTCTAGGGGGACTATTTAAAAGGCTTAGGACAGATCTGACACATGGGTAGTATTGCATGGTTTTGCTATTTTTAAATTCTGGCTGTAATGTCACCACAAAGATGTATGTATGACATGTGCACAGAGATACCAGTGATAGAAGACAGTGGAGGCACAGAAAACATCGCTTTGGATAGGTGACACATTTGTCAGCTCTCCTTCCTGGGAGTCCCCCATTCCTGTCCCCCTCTTCCTCCTCCTTTTCTTGAGACAGATCTCACTTTCCAGTCCAGGTTTTCCTGGGACTTACTATGTAGCCCATGCTAACCTCAAACTTGGGATCCTCCTGCCTCATCCTCCAAGTGCAGAGATTATATGTATGAGCCACCACACTTGACCAGGGGTATTTTTTAATGTTGCTTTCACCATAATAAGTTGGGGCACACTGGATAAATTTGTCTCTAAACCTCTTCTTGAATGCAGCACTGTATCTCTCACAGGGCAAAAAGTAAGTTCTCTTATTCTATTTTTAAAAACAATTTCTAGGTACTAGTGTCAAATAGTTGCCACTCATATTGTATTGCTGGTGTAATTTACCATAGAATGCTTCTCTTTGATTGTTAATGACTGGGTATTTAATGTGAAGACACTGTATATGACAAAGGGTTTTTGAGAGCTCTTGCAAAAAGCCATAAAAGTTGAGTCACACTTATTTATACATTGAATAAATAAATGGCTTCTATTGAAAAGAATAACTTACAAGAAGTCAGGACCTGGGTTAACAGTCAAGCTCAAGAGCGGACGTCTGTCTGGGCCAAGTTGGCCTGGAGTCACGCTCCCCAGTTAGTCTCTGGGGAAACACTTGGGTCCCTGCTCAGAATCTCAGTATACTTGAGGACGCCCTTCACCGTTGTCTTTAGACAGAGTGGACACATCCTGCTGGCCGTGGCCCAGAGTCTTGTGGGAGCTGCCATGGATGTAACACTTAGAAAAATGCCTGGCGGATGCCACTTCTGGAGAAGGATCATTTCCTGAGGCTTCGGCACTGTGTGCCTGTTCATATGCATGTGCATTGCTGGTTCAGCACAAGAGCTGGGCCGTGTCTGATGCTTTTTAAAAGGAAATTTTACATCCTGTAAGAAGCAGAGGAAACTGAAGAGTTAATATTTATTTTCTAGTGGTGAACTTGGCTCTGGAACCAGAAAGGTTAAATTATAAATCTTTGCCAAAACACAATTTTCCCTACGTCATTTTCCTCTGGGACTGGATGAGAAACAGCTGGGTGCTGGAATGGAAAAATACACTGGAAAAACTGTTGGTGAACAACTCTCCTCCCAGACCTCTGCGTGGCTAACGCTTTGTCGGGCCCAGGGCCTTCTCGGCTGTAACCGTCTCGAGTATCTTTCCATGACACTCATGCTGTCTTCTTCTCGGACTTGTCACCCTCTTCCTCGTGGCATGTATCCAACTGTCTCCTTTCGCTTTGCCCAAGTGTGTCAGGAGAGCATGAACCTCGCCTGGCTTCTCACTGTCAGGTCTCACTGCTTCCAACAGTGCAAACACATAGTAGGTGCTCAACAAACATGCACCGAGTGACGTGGGCATGGTCAAATGACCCCCAGGCTTTTCTACTTCTATTTTCTTCTGATGTCCCTTTAACTGGCATGGATTTAGCTTATGATAATCAACAATGTTTGTTTGAAAAGAGAAAACATCAGCCAGCCTGATTTCAAACCCCATTTGAAATGCTTAGAAAATCGAATCAATGTAGGCTCCCATGAGATCTAGAAAAGGAGGCTTTTGTCCTCCTCGATGCCAGACTCCTCCTCATCCAGTGTACAGCTGGGGCACACAGCAGATACTCCAAGGATGAATTAATTTGTTACATATGGCCTGGGGCTGTGTTAGTCATTTCATTCCTCATGACCTATCTCATTTAATCACTTCCACGGTCCTTTAAAGTGGGATCGAGTTATATCTTACAGGTGAAAACACAGAGGCCTAGTAACTTCCTTAAATTAAGCAATAATAATAATAAAATCTTGCAAGTAAGAGAGCTAGGATCTGAATTCAGATCTGTCAGATACCAAATTCACCTAAGTGCTACACAATATCTTAAATTTCTGTGACACAAGGTCACCCAGCAAGTTTCTTTGTTAAGACAGTGGAATCAGTGATGCTCTGGTCCTACCATCTACCTTCTTGAGTTTTAGCTCTGTTAGCATTATATTCAGGACAGAGGTTCAAGAAATAGTTGTTGGTTGAGAAAGAGGGAAGAGGAAAGAGAGAAGAAGACAGAGAAGAGAAAGCATGAAAGAGGTTGGGAGATACTGAGAGGGAAAAAGAAAGAAGTGAAAGGAAAGGGGAGAGGGAAGAAGAGAATGGCGGGCCTCCCTGATGATTGCTAGAGAAGACCAGAGGCCCTGGCCCTGTGAGGGGTGCCCTGGACACCACTGAAGTGTAGGCTAAGCTTCCTGCTCTGTGACAGATGCCACTTAGGTGTCTGATTTCTCTGTCGCGCATCAGTGTCTCAGAAGGAGATTGAGCCCCTGGCCAGTTGCCACTGGAACCTGCTGGAGAGGAAAGGAAATGGGAAAGACTGGCTAGGGTAAAACTTTGCATTTGTCATTGTCTCCTCTCCAGTTATTTTGTCACACTAAGACCACAGTTTAACATCCAGCTCCTGGGCAGGGGATGTGGCTCAGTACTTACCAAACACACGTAAGACCCGTGATTCTATTTGCACCACCGCAGGAAAGACCAGACTCCAAAAGTTCACATTTAATTTGGACCAGTGATGGGATCCACATTGGAGTAGGGGAGTCCAGGGAGGGAGCTAACCACACTGTCTGTTTATCTGTCTGTTTTCTCTGCAGGGATCATATCCCCTTATTTCATTGTAGATCCAGCCCTGCCATAGTGCCTGGGGACACATGAGCATATTTAAGGTATGTACTCAACACGTACTAACTGAGTGCAGACTTACCATCCTTTGTTTACACTTCTGAACTCCAAGCCAGCCACTGCTCACAATAAAGGTTCCTTCACTATGCTCTGATAGTATGCATGGGATGATTTCAATTTCTTTGCATTTACTTAAGCATGTTCTATGAGCTAGTATATGGTCTATTTTCAATGATGTTCTCTGTGTAGCTGAGAAGGATGTGTATTCAGATGTTGTGGGGTGGAAAACCGTGGAAATCTGCTAAATTCATTTGTCTAAAATTTGGTTCAGTTTGATACTTCTTTGTTGATGTTTTTAATCTAGTATTAGATGATGTATTTAATCTAGTATTTAATCTAATATTTCAGTGATAGTGGTGTATTGAGGTCCTCAATTTCAATTGTGTTAATGCTTATTTAAATTTTCATGTCCATTCATGTTTGTTTTATACAGTTGGGTGTACTGGTATTTGATATATATGTACTTATGATTGTTATCTCTTACTTTTGGAGTGTTACAAAAATGTTGTGACCATCTTTGTCTCTCTTAATCAGTCTTGCTTGAAATCCACTTCTCTGCAAATAGAATAACTTCCCCCTTTTTATAGGTTCCTGTCACATGAACGATGACTTTCCATCTATTGATTTTCAGTATAGCAATTTCTTTTTTAATTAATGTTTCTCTTATTCAGCATATTGTTGGATCTTGCTTCTTGATCCATTCTGATGGTCTGTTTCTTTTGAGAGGAGAATCAAGATCAATTACTTTAATGGTTATAACTGATATGTATTGACTTACCCTTGTCATGTGATTTCCCTGTTGTTGATTCCCTTTTCTCCCCATTGTCTAATTGCTTGCCTTGCCTGGTGGACTCTTTCTGTCCGAGTTCATGGAGTTGTAACCCTTGTTATCTCTTTCTAGAATGTCTTTCAAAACATTTTGTATGCTGGGTTGGTGGTGATAAATTTCTTTGGGTGCCCTTTATCCTGGAAGTATCTTATTTCTTGATCAATTTTCAAAGATAGCCCTGTGAGCTATGTCAATCTGGACTGGAGGTTGTTTGCTTTTAGGACTTAAAATATTTCAGTCCAAGCTCTCTTTGACTTGAGGGATTGAGTTGAGAAGTCTGTAGTGATTCTGGTGGGCTTTTCTTTATAGGTAACTTATTTCTTTTGTCTAACAGCTTTTCCTATTCTGTTTTTGTATTAAATGTCTGGAATCTTGATTTCTTAATGCCTTGATGTAGCTTTTTTTATCATGGCTAATTGGAGTTCTATATGCCTTACTCATCTGTACATCCAATTCTATCTCCTTGCTTAGGAAATTTTCTGCCATTACTTCTGTGAACAAGTTTTTATGCCATTTGTGCTTTCTCCTGATTTTCTGTTTACTCCAGTCTATCTTATGTTATTCTTCTTTGCATCATGTAGCACTATTGGATTGATTTTTCATGGTTCTCTGCTATTTTAAGGAAATTTTTCTTTTCTTTCCATGATCACTAGTGCAATCTTGTCTTCTGTGTCTGAAATTCTATCCTCAAATTGTCCCCCCCTGCTATGTATCTTTCAGTGGAATTTTTAATCTTGTGGATATCGATTTGAATCTGGTTCATGGATTCCATTTCTTTACTATTTGGGGCATTCATAGCTTCCATCATTTTCCTAAGCACCTCCATTTTTTAATTTGTATCTGCTCTAGACTTGCTAATCATGTCTTTCAGTACGGTCACCATCTCTGTGGTTTTTATGCTTTCGATCCAGATCCCAAAGCCTCATATAGTGGCTGAATCTAGAGTTTATTGTGCTAGGACTAGGGGCATGTGATTACTAAACCAATATACTGATTTATTTGCCCTGCCTTATCACAGTAGTCTGAATAAGATAAAAGGGCAGAAAGATGTTAGTAAACTCTCTTCTTGTTTTTACTGTCTTCCACCACCATGGACTTTTGTCTGTCTGCCATTCTGCCTTGGATCTAGTTGATTATAGACTGAAACCTCTGTGAACTACAGGCCAAATAAACACTTCCTCCTTTAACTCTGGGCATCTGGTATTTTGTCTCAGCGATGAGATGAAACTAAACTAACCTCGTAGTTCCTTCATAGCTTATTTTTGGTATGATTTTCTTTCTAAAGCTTCATTCATCTGTTGTATCACTGCTGCTATCACTTCAGAGAGCCTAAGTGGATGGTTTTCAAATTGTTCTGCCTCAGTGGCCCCTGAGTTTGTCTTGGTGGCAATAAGTCTGCAGTTGCATCTTGCTTGTCTTCTCACTTTTTCTTTTTACTTAACTCATAACTTGATGATTGTAAATTTCTTGTGGAAGGTGGCTTTATTGCTAGTATTTAGAGTATGTAGGAAATGACTTCTCAGAGAAGTCTCCCAGGTATAGCTGGCTTTGGGGTTTTGAGTCTGTTGCAATATCTTACCTCCTCAGTTTACTGGGGATGACAGATGCCTATTTGTCCCATCTCCCTTCTTTGGTACTGGGCTATCATACTGTTTATGACCTGTGGACAGTGTCAGTCTTGGTATTTCAGGAAGAACAACTGATTAGAACAGTTATGTCTTTTTAGCTAAAATAGTACAGTCAGGGGCCGGGGAGATAGCTCAGTGGTTCCGGTGCCTGTCTTGCAAGCTCAAGGACCCAGGTTCGATCCCCGGTAACCACATACCATACTGGGCATGGAGACTCACCCCAGCAGCAACCAGTACCACATACTACAGTGCCGGGTGTGGTGGCTCACGCTTGTAATCCCAGCACTCAGGAGGCAGAGGCAGAAGGATTGCTGTGATGTGAGTTGGAGGCTGAGCTCAGGGCCAGCCTGAACCACAAAAGTGAGACCCTGTCTCAAAAAACCTAAAATAAATAAATAAATAAAAATAAAATAGTACAGTCAGTAATCAAAGTAGCATCAAACACAATGTAAAAAATGAAGCTATAACTATATGATAACTATTAATCTAGCACCTTTAACTGTATGAACTGTATTTGTGGTTATATAACAAAATATAAAACCAACCAGAAAATTGTATGCAGTAAATATGCCTTCAATATGGTTATTTTACCCTCAGGGGAGAAAATTTGAAACACATTGGAGGAAAAAACAAAGAAATAGAAGAGATGGAACAGGTTAGAAACAAAGCTTGAGGACAAACTTTGGAAAACTGGTAAAAAAGACTGCAGGGAAAGAAAGAAAGAAAAAGAACATGACAGAATAACAAGAAAATGAAAAACAATGTTCATACTCAAAAAACAAGAACAATCAAAAAATAAATAAAAGAAAGGAAGGAGAAATAAAAAATATTCACTTCAGGCCATTCTCTGCTATTACTGGTAGACAGAGTAGGAAGACAAAGTTTAGAATTTGTCAATTAAACCAAGTAAGCCAGCCATGGCTTTAAGCAGGACAGTGAATAATCCAAGCAAGCCTACACCTTTAATTCCACCAAAGTCCAGGCTGCTTTAAGGTTGTGAGGCTGGAACCTGATTTGTTCAGCCTACAACATTCTGTGTGCCTACGGCTCCCTTGAAGGCAGTTCCTTGACCTTCTCACGATGTGAACTTGCTTCTGTCTCACACTGACACTGAGAGTCACTACAGAGAGGAAGCCTGCACCTGCTCTGAGTTCTGAGTTCGGTTGGTCCCTATCCAAAATGGCTACCAGCCAATTGCCCTCTCCTGGGGAACATTTGAACCTGGTTAACTCACCAGCCACTACCATCCATGGCACCCACTGCTCCAATCCACTGGTGTGTTTCTCCATGTAGGCTCCTGGAGTTGCTAGAAGTCATCAGACTTCTACAGGTTTGAGCTTCCTCTCTTATGCAATGAGTCAGAGCTCAAGAAGAAAGTGCTGCTTGGCACCTCCTTCCTCTGTGTTGAGATCTCTCTTCTTGTTCCCCCATCAGCTTCATCTCTTACTTCAGATCTTGCTGGGTCTGAAGAGCCCATTTCCCTCCTTTTCCTCTTCTTCACATTGCTATAGTCCATCATCTGGACACCAAATCTTGGAGAAGCTGTTTCTCTGCTGTTCATCACTCTGCCATCTTTCAAGAAGCCCAGTACTGTGGTTTTATATTCTGTTATATTATGGTACCACACATAAGAGTTTTGGGGAAAAAAAAGGCAAAGTGATCAGTTTTGACCATTTCTTTGTTCTAAATATTGTAATGTACATACTGGACAGAATCTTTCATTTAATGACCAATCCATTTAATGAACTAGTTACACAAATGGAACTTGCTTGTTAGACAAAGAATGTCTATATAAAGATGCCCACATTCTGCACATTTCACAGCAAAAGGATAGGTATGTTTGAAGTCAAGATAGTGTCCTAGACTCCATGGGCTGATCTATAACTTAGGAATGCGAACCGAATGACCTGTCTAAATTCTGAAAAACACTGAATTCCCACAACACTTGGCCCTAATGGCTCCAGGGATTTAGAATGTATGTCTGTTTGTTGGAGGCACCATCTTGGTGTTGAGAATACCATTGTGGAATAAAATCATTGATGGCTTTTCTCTCCTAACATTGATATTTCAGCTACAGTGACTAGGTAATAACAAAGAAGCAAATATTTGAAGGAAATAAACATTCTGAGGAAACCAGAAAGTCAAGAGAAAGGAACTGAGATGTGATGGGAAATGAAAAAGTCCTCTGTGAGGAGATCTAAAGTTAAGAAGGCAGCCATGTGGAGATCTGATTTCAGAGCACTGATTTCCCTGATCCTCTCTCTCTCTCTCTCTCTCTCTTTCTTTCTCTTTGAAACAAAGTCTTGCTTTGTAATTCATACTGGCTCTGAGCTCAGCCCCAAACTCACAGCAATCCTCCTGTCTCTGCCTCCCAAGTGCTGGGATTATAGGTATTAGCCACAACACCCAGCACCGTGGTATATGGTTACTGGGGATCAAACCCAGGCCCTCACACTTGCAAGGCAGGAACCCTAACCACTGAGCTAAATCCCCAGTCTAATCCTCTCATTCTTAAAGAAGGACCAATAGATAATCCCATTCATAGCAGGTCCTGGACATGTGCTGCTTCTGCTGTCAGGAAGACGCACATCACTCTACCTTCTCAACTTTGCTCAGAATTGCAAATATCTTTAAAATGTTAGACATGGAATTAAAAACCAAGATGTCATGATACAAAGTCACTTTGGAGGCCTGTAAAGGAAATACTTGTCTACTGAGATGGTTCTGAGATCTAGGATGGAGTTCTCCATGGACTGAATGGGCCACAACAACTGCTACCACAACAGTTTCTCTTGTTCTGGAAACCAAGTCTCAGACCAGAGCCAGGAATGTGGCCTGCTCCCCAGAGAAGCCAGAGTCTGTTTATGTTGTCCACTAAACTCCCGCTTCCAAGTCCCAGAAGCTTTCTCCATAGCAGGCTTGAGTTTGTACAGACAACCCAACACGATAGTGGGTACCCTGGGGAAACCTCAGCATTGTTTGTGTAGCGACTGTGATGCCAGTTAAAAGCACTCTTTCCTAAGGGCCAGAACCTGCTACCCCAGCCCAGGGTGTTGCTAGTCCAGTCTCCCCAGCCCTGAGATTTTTTCTCCTTATTGTTGCTGTCATTGTCAGTTTCCCTTGGCCTCTTTCTTGAACACATGGCAGAGGTTGGGGTAGTGGAACGAATGTGTCTTTATTGTAGACAAGCTCTGCGAGTAGAGGCCCACCGTGGGGCTGGTGATAAAGCTGGGTGAAGACAAGGCCGGATGCAGAAGAGCATGACCAATCATCCAATAGTGCTTTATTGGCTGGCACATTTTATTGTGCCATAACATCCCCCCTTTCAGCTTTAGATGTCAGTGACTGGTGACAAGCTTGTGGAAGGAGCAGACAGCCTGGGTCTCACAGCTGAGCTCTCCTGGAATCTGCCAACTTACACTGCCTTGGCTGGCTTCTCAGATCCCAGTGATTTTATTAGAGAATTTAAGATTCACCTGGACTGTTACACCCATGGGGAGCAGCAAGCTCCTCCCAGCTCCACAAGAATACCTTTCCCTCATTGTAAAAAGCTGTGTCTCTAATGAAGGGAAGAGATGGTTCACAGGTTAATGATAAGTACAAGGAGAATGTCTCAAGGATTCTTAACATTCTTGAACCTCAGTATTGTTCAGGATTGTAATGTATCTGTTATCTCCTCCTTTGTCCCCCAGAATCCTCTGTCTGCCTCTGCTGAGGCAGAGATTGTACTCTAAATCATTCCATCCCCTCCTTTCTCCTCCCTAAGATATATGATAATGAACCCGCTGCTGTGTGTCTGTGGAGCCCTGGTCAATATCTCTCTTCGGGCCTCTGTCAGTGCTTACCTGATGCTTTTACCTGCTTTTACTTCCCCGAGTTTAGAAATAGCATTTGCTGTTTGCAAAACACTTTCTAAAAGACAAACTGCAAAGATCCTTGTGAAGATCCTCCTTCTCTAGCAAAATCGCCTCCTTTACGTGGCTGCATTTTCTACACTTTTTCTGTCTTTATTGACTTAAATTCAAAGTCAAATGAGAAGATCTATTTTGTCAGAGGTGAGCTGCTGCTAAGATTCAGAGAGAGGCCCTGTGCCTCGCTGGCTGCTCTGCTCCGCTGCAGACTGCTGTCTCCTGCAGACACAGCAACTCTGTCTGTGTTTTTCTCTTATTTACACAATGCTGTAGGGGCTTAAGCCAGTCTACAGAAAGTGTCTCAGAACACTGGGACCCCAGGGCGAGGAGGGATTCCTAGACTAAGTCTAAATCAGCAGTCGTGTTCGGCAAATTCCATACTGTTACGGAAAGACCGACTAAACAGTCGTTACTTTTTATAGATGCCTGCTTGGCCTTTGCTATTTGGACCCACCTATCCAGAGAACCAGGAGGTGTGGCACAGCCAGCCTGCCCTCCCAGCCGGTGCTCAGGAGGCAGTTGTAGAGGAAATACAGTACCTCCCAGTCTACAATGGCACTTCCAGGATGGGCCCCTGGGGTTCTACTTTGGGGATGTCATTAAGCAAGCCAGTGGCAGCTTTGCCCTGCTGTGACTGTCGGTGATTAAAATGTATTCAAACTGTGGTCCTAAAGAAGTGAGGGAGGAAAAGGCAGAGAGATACTTAAGTGTTCCACCAGGACATGGTGCCTGCCTTTCACCCAGAATCCCCCAGGACAACTCCCTGAAGCCAGCGTCACCGAGAAATCACTTTCTTTAGTTTCTGTTGCATGAACGAGCACCGTAGATGGACGTCTCCCCGCTTACCCATGGCTCAGCTCCACTGCCTCGCATCCTGTGCACAAGGAAGATCTTTACTGAGCACAGAACTGTATACATCGGAGAAACTAGTAAACTGTACTTCATGTACATTTCAAATTTTAAAATAGCATACTAAGAAATCATTTTTAAAATATCTTGGTTTTTAAAGAACTGTATATTTTCTGGTTAATAAATAAACAAGAACCTCTCTCTTTTACCCTGTGTTAGAACCAAAAACTAAAACTATATTTCCTAAGGAAAGCCCATAAATCCAACTTTGTGTTTCTCTTAAGGAATAGTCATCTAAATGCTATACACTATCATCAGTCCCAGGGGACATTTCTCTAGTTGTTCCCTTTCATTTTTTTCCCATTAGATAATTTTTCTGTATAATATCCTTTTGTGGCAGTATTTTCAAATTTATTCAGTAACCTTTTCTAATCAAGCCACTGTAAATCTGTGCAGTTAAGTCACTAAAGCTAGACAGATGGCAAGTGAGATAGCATACACTTGAAGCCCCAGCCACTCAGGAGGCTGAGGCAGGAAGGTTGCGAGCTTGAGATCTGCCAGGGGAACTTATTGAGAGCATAAATAAATTCCCTACATAAAATTTTTAAAGGGGCTAAAGTATAGCACAGTAGTCTAGTGCTTGCCTAACATGGCAAAGTTAACAAGGTCTTGGGTTCAATCCTATTATTTGGAAAATAATAATAGTAATAAATAAAGATAGGACAGAGGGCTTCACTTCGGACTTCAGCTCTGTGTACCTGAATGGAAGCCCTCCTACGGAAAAAGCTTTTTTTTAACTTTTGCCTTGTTGCAAATTTCTCATTTCTCTGCCTGATTCCAGGCAGGAGCCAGTTCAAATGTTCCATCGAAGAGACTGCAGAAAGAAAAGAACTCAATCAGCATCTATTTCCTGACTTTGTTCTTGGATGGATATTTTCTTACCGGTAAAATGTAGAGATTCATCATGATGGAGAAGATATCACGGATTAGAAAAGCTGGGAATGTTGCAGATCATCTCTGTGGGGCTTTTCACAAGGCCAAGGCACCGGAAATGGAAGAGTTCCCTGGGTCCCCATCCCAGACTGCTCCACGCAGACCGTGAATTTTTCCAATCATATTCTCCAAGCTGCCAATCAAAGCACAGTCTGAAAAACACATATTGCTTTCCAGGCACAGAGAAGCCAAACTCTGTCCCCAGAACTGTCCTGGGAGATATAGGACATAAAGTTGCTACAATCATGGCCAACATTGATGAACAAAATTACATGACACAGACTCCACATTCTCTATTCTTGGATTAATTCTTCCCTTTCCATGAAGTACAGCTACCCTCGGTCATCAAGGTCACCTTGGTGGCCGCTTCTGCACCTAACAGACCCACAGACACACACGACAGGGGGTTATTGATGGACTGGATGCTCACAAATGGGATTGTTAAAGCTTTCAAACCAAACGGAATAATTTGCATCCAGGCACAAAGCCAACAAGACTCTAAACTGTATTTGTAATCCATCTGCCCCGTCTCTTCATCTGCGGTGCTACTGCAGCCCCTGTAAACGCAAATACACATTCCCAAGGAAGATGCCACTGCAAAGGGTGAGCCGAGATGACCAAGAAAAGAGGTCAAATTAAATTTTAATTTCCAGTTATGAAATTTGTACTTAGGCCTATAAAAAATGTATGAATCGCTCTGCAAACAGAAATGTCTTCTTGTGGTTAGTACTTCAGTAAACTCGTGTGCTGCCGCTCTTTACTCTGTTCACAAAGTCCCTCGCTTCACGTCTCACACTACGGAGAGTGTCACGATCAAATTATTGGAGAAAAATTTTACTAAGATTAAAGCTTTCCTTTCCAAGTGAAAGATTGGAGGAGCCGTCTGTGCTCCTGGGGACTCTGTGCTCTGCTTTGGGTTTTATCTTGAGCCCCGGGTGATCCAAGCCAGCAGGGAGACCTCAGAAACAGGGCCATCTTTTCTACTTTACACTCTCTTTCCTGGGGTCAGTATTAAACATCCATCATTAAATGGTTTTTGGTGCAAAGTGGCAGACTCTGGTAAGCTGAAATGTTTGTGACACCAAAATAACGATGTTGCACAGGGCTGAAAGCTCCCTGTCACACAGAGAACAAGGGAAAGGCAATGACACGCCAAGGTTTATGCAGTAGGACTTTAACTCTTGCCTGCCCAGCACTTTGAGAGGCGACGTGGCAGAGACCCAAAATGGACGAAAGAGGGCAGTGTTTGCTATGTCTTCAACTCCAGCTCTTGGCTCATCATTGAAAAGCAGCTGGGCCAAGAGAAAACTATGTCCAGCATTTCATAACACAGGAAGTGGGGAAGTAGATTAGATACTAGGCTTTGCAGACACCGCAAAGGGACCACTGCGTTTGTAAACGTCACTCCCCTCTACTATACTTTGGAGAGTTGTTCAGTTTCGGTTTTCCAAGTCTGATTAGCTAAACCCCTCAAAGAAACAACCTAATGACACATGCAATATTTTCAAACACTACAAGTCCTGAGGATGCACTGTTATTTAGTGGCAGACATAAGTTTTGCAGCCAAGTAACAGATTTCTACATTTATCGTTGTAGATAAATGCTCAGATGTTATCAGCCTGCTGGGAAGGGAAGTCAGATTTCCCTCTAGAAGGTATTTAGAGAATTTGTGGTCCTTTCAAAATAAGATCTGTGGCTGCCCTGTGGACAGGAACCAAAGGATGCTGGCCCCTGCCTGGATGTCATCGTGACGAAGGGGCACTTGTCACCCACTCTTTGGGAAAAGCTTAAGGGAACATATCCCTGACACAAGATCACAACCTACACACGCAAAAGGTGCACTTTCTGGCAAGGCATCCAACTCCTCCTAGCTCACAGGTCTACTGTCTCCCCTTTATATAAAGGACTCGAATTCCAGAGTGAGTCCCTCCTCCTTACATCACTTTTGAGCCCCTGTTACATATAAAGCTCTCTCGTTAGAAGCCCAAAGGTGGCAAAGTCACAGTTCTGGCCTTTAAGAAACTAATCGTTAAGTAAGAATTTGGAAGAGCTCTCTTACCTTGGAGGCTCAAGTTTCTAGTTCCCACTCTTAGCACTGAAAACAAAAATCAGACATAGTCACAGTACAAGGCAGAACACAGTCTGCTTGGAAGGAAAATACAAACAAGTTGCAAGAGAAGAGATGGTATTCGTCTGGAGTGGAGAGCAACAGGAGGCCTTGTGAAGGAGCGAGGCTGCGAGCTGGGGGTGGGGAACAGGAAGGATGCTAGACACACACAGCTGGATGAGAGAGGCCCCTGGACTGAGCAAAAGCCCATTGGGGAAAGTCCCAGCATCATCCAGCTAAAGGACTCGAGTCCAGAAGACCCTGGCAGGAAAACTTCAGAGGTGTTGGAGGCAAGCACATCATAATTGGAGCCAGTGCTGGGGAGTTGGCATGAAGGGGGGAACAGAGAGGGGATTCCGAGGGAAGCAGCAGGCTGGGAGGTCAGCTAGGACAGGGTCAGTGCATGCACAGCTGCAGCAGAGATTTGGGATGCCAAGCGTTGCCGGACTCTCCCAATCTGGAAGACCATCTCTTCATTGTCGTTGGTGGTGGTACAGAGCATTGACCCCACGGTGTTTGCACTGAAGTATCTCCTCAGCCCTTTAAAACATATTTTTTGTTGCTGTTCTGAGACAGGTCTCACTAAATCCTTAAGGGTGTTAGGCCAAGTTTAAACTTGCAGCACCCCTACTGCAGTCTCTCAGGATGCTGTGACTGAGGCATAAGCCACCATGACCGACCAGTATCTGCTTGTCTTGATTATGATACACCTTGGCCTAAGAAAGACCCATATAAAATCATGATCAATGAGAAATAGGAATTAGTCCTGAAAGGAAGGCAAGAAAGCTTTTCTTTCCTTAACTAAGGGGTTTTGTAGAATTGATTTCATATTGAATCCCACTAAAAGGATTCTGAAGGCATTTCTTTTAAACATGATCTAGCTTTTATCTCATCAACTGAAGCACATTTTTGTAGGGAAACGTGTATTACAAAAGCCAAGTGTGTTCCGATACCTTGGACAGGCTGGCTCCTTCATTCTGGGACAAATGGGAACAATGTTTTGGGAAGAGACAGGAGAGTGTTACATGGCAGCGTGTGGAGAGATCTGGAATTAAGCTTTTGTCCAGCCGCATCCCTTGTTATGTGAGGTGGATTACTTCACTGCTCTAAGCAGCAATTTCCACGTTGCTGCAAGAAAATAATAGGATGTTCTATTCAAAATGACTGTATTGCATAAGGTAACGTAGGTGACATTGATCTCACAGTTCTCAGCACAGAGAAACTTAACAGGGGTCCAGTACAAAACTTCCTGATCCTGTAATGGAGGTCTGGGCCTCGTGATCCTGTGTGGAGTGGCATGAGGTACATCATGTCGTAGACACTGATCCTTTTTCAAACTCTGCTCTCTTCTCCAGGCCTTTGGGAGGACAGGTCCTCCCCTTCAACTGAAGGACAGGTATTTCAGGCCAGAATCAGGACCGCAACTTTGAGAAGCCTCTGAACACCACAAGATGCCGGATCCTCCTCAGCATTTGAGCGCCAGAAGAAGGAACCCTTCCTGGCTTCTAATTCTTTTGGCTCCTGGGCAAGGACCAAGCAGCACTCCTGATCATAAGGCCATCAAGTATTTGCAAGCTGAATAGCACTCTTTGGGTCCCCAGTTATGGAGTAATTTCATGAACAGCTCTTTGATCTCCACCCTCATGACGAGGGAGCACAGACCGAACGTGCGTGTGTGAGATTGGGTGCAAATCTCAGCTCCACGACTCTTCAGCTGCTTCCATGAGGCACTATTCACTCTCTCCACCCCTCAGCTGCCTATTCTCCAAAATGGGGTAATGAGAGCATCTATTTCCCATGTTATCACAGAGTTTAAATAAGACAACAGGTCTCTGAGAGTACAGCACCTGAGACATCATTTGTAGTTTATTTGTAAATTTTTGGTGCTAGGAATTAGCCTTGTGCAGGCTAAGCTCTACCATGAGCCATCTCTACCTGTAGGCCACCCAAGTCCTTTGAAAGTGTTTTACCCCTACTCTTCCCATACGAAGACTGTAGCTCCAAAGGCAGCTCAGAGTCACACCTCTTAAGAGACAGAGTCAGAGGGACACACTCTGGCTTCACACACTGAGATCAGCAGAGAAAGAGAGAAGCTTTTTCCCTACAGTTTCCATAAAGAATTTGCCTCCTGGGGCCACCTTTGGCTCTTTTCTCCCCTTTTCTCCTCCCTCTCCCCAGGAAAGGTTAAAGGTTGTGCAGAAAAGTTGTGTATTGGGATCAGTCTGGGTTGACTGTTGTCCTTCTCCTGAGCTGGTCCCTTCTGTGGGGCTCACTCATTTCCAGTAAGGTGCCCTGACAATCTCATTATTCCTTTTTATCTGTTTAGCAAATACTAATTGAGTCGGCATCTTATTAGGCACTAGATGAAGAGATAAGGTCCCACCTGGGTAATATTTTATTAGTCAAGTCATTATTTAGCAGACATAATTGAGTTATCGAAGGAAATCATGGCATCTCCTTTTCCTTGGGAATGACAGTTTCTTAATCAACTGCCTGACTGGCTAATTCATCCAGAAGACAAGAGAGCAAAGGCCTTGGAGAGATTCACGTCCAGGATGAGGATGGCTTTGGCAATTAGACCAAGAGCCCAAAGCAGGACTGAGAAGTCCCTACATCTCCCAGAGACAATGACAGAACGAAGCAGTAGAAAGGCCTTGGGCTGGCATCTCTGGGAGGCTGGCAGCCATGGTGCTGTCTCAGGCAAGACGCTCAGCTCTCTTGACCATGGCTTCCTTATGAGTGGCCTTGTGTAGCTGTCCTGAGGTGCAGAGGAAGTGGGGGTGCAAACGGCTTAGCCCAAGCCTGACATGTGGCAGACACTCCCTAAGTAGAGTGCTACAGTGGGGCCAAGGAGCTCCCCCTCCACGGTGGTGCAAGAGCACGCCTGAACTGGGCTTCTCCGGGCTGTGGTACCACAACAGGGCTCCGGACAAGCCCGAGCCCTGGCTGCTACCTGGTGGGCTTGGCTGTCAGCGTCTGTACCTATAATACATCAAGCGCCTAATCCCATTAGGTGGCGGGTCATCATCATTTGTTAAAACTTCTGCTTTGTCTCTCTATCTCAGTCCTTGCCCTCCCTGGGCCAGTCCTCAGGAGTAAGTCAGACTCTGTTGTTCTGCGGTCTCAAATCTTCCAATGGATCTTTTTCCTTGCAAAATAAGTGACAGCTATTAAAACGTGTTACTCTCGAGAAACGCTGTTCCCTCCAAGCAGAAAAGATCTTGCTTCCAGGCTGCAGAGTTTGGCTCCTCCTTGGGCAAGGAGCGGGCTGCACACCCCCTTTCTGCTCTCTTTGGCCTCCATTACTCACCTCACTCCAAGTTGAGTTCTCTGAATCCCCATGTGCTTCTGCTTCAGGGTCCTGTCGCGCCACCCAACCCCCACCCGCACCCCCACCCCCCCTCCACCCCCGGCCCAGTCTAGCAGTCTTATCACCTTGGTATTCTCGGCTTTGGTGGTATTCACGCCCTTCTGTGCTCACTGTCCTGTGTGAGCAAGGCCTTCATCTTCCACAGAGAACAACACTGCAGAGCTCATTCCCGCGGGAATCGGGCAGCATTCTCGTCCTGCTGTACGTTCTCCTCAGCACGGCTCACATCTAGCCCATAACTCGCAGTATCATGCATTTATGTCATGCTTCTCCCTCTGGAATGTGGGGTACACAGGGGCGGGGGGACTTACTGCTCACTGCTTAGCTCCAGTCCCCGAAATGTACCAGTAACAGAACGCAGAGCCCTGAGGATGCGCTCAGCCACAGGGTGGCCGCGCGTGGCTCCCCGCCGCTGCAGCCACAGACAGCAGCTGCTTCCTTGAGTCCCAGGCACCACCGAGGCTGCTGCTGTGCAGAGACAGGGTCAGGGCTGCCGTGCCAAGGCCGGCGCTCCCCAGAAGCACCAGCACAGGCGGGCTGCATCTGCTGTGGAGCCCCCACCGCCCCGTCATACAGCAGGTGCCCAGCGGGGAGGAGGACAGCCGCTCCAGTCTCCTGTTGCTGAACTGAGCTGCTGTCCACGGCACGAGCAAGATGGCTGTCCCTCTGGTGAGGTCGCAGAAGCCTGTTTCCAGTTGGCTGTGGATTCCCACCCATCGCTGCTGCGGGTGGCCCACTAGGCCGTGTGGGTGCCAGTTCTGTTATCAGGCAGTGGAGATCCTAATCATCACTGCTGCTGGTACAGGACCACGTGACCTTTTCTAGGAAGGGGCCCTTACTTAAGACGAGGTGGACATAGAAACCCCGCTGACATTTGGGCCTGGCCCGGATGTGCGCATGAACTAGGCGAAGGGCAGTTTGTGCTGAGGGCAGAGGTGAGTGCGGTGCGCAGGCCCGGTGATGAGCCCTCAGGTCAGGGAGGCCCGAATGGACTCAGTGAGGAGTGGCCAGTGCACAGGAGAGCCTGGCCACCGGGCAGGCTTGTCACTGTGAGGAATTTGACTCTTTCCCCGGATACGTTTCGAAGTTCCTGGAGGTTTTCAAGAGAGTCACCAGAGAACCCTGTTTTTCGGCTTTACCCTTTTAAATTCATATATCTTCTTTGATCCCCAGGATTTTTTTTCATTTTATTAGTACATGTTTCTGGCACATAATGATCAGTTTCCTGGGGAGTTGGGACATCTACCTAACACCTCCATCCTGTCCCGTTCCCTTCCCTTCCCTCTTCTCTCTCGGTGCCCTTCCCATTTGTGAAAGGTCTCTCTTTCTGTTTCTGACTTTCTGTCCAGCATTTGAACTGACCTCTGTGGCTGCTGTGTGGCAGGTAAACTGTGGAGGAGGAGCAGAATCAGGGGCAGTGAGTGGAGGTCACAGCCGCAGGTCAGGCAGGACAGTAAAGACTTGACTAGCAAGCAGCAGAGAGCAGAAAAGAGGCCAGATCCGGAACCCACTGGGAGGCAGAGTCAGGGAAACTGCTGACGGACTGGGCACGAGAGAGTGAGGAAGCAGATAAGCTACATGTTTGGCTGAGCAGCCGAGTGGATGGTGATGTCTTCCCTTGTTTTCAATAAATGTTACAATAAAAACTACAGGAGGGCCGGGGATTTAGCTCAGTGGTTCCGGTATCAGCCTTGCAAGTCCAAGGGCCTGGGTTCGATTCCTGGTAACCACATACAACAATGCCAGGTGTGGTGACTCATGCCCACCAGTAATCAGAACCACATACCACAGTGCTAGGTGTGGTGGCTCAGGCCTGTAATCCCAGCACTCTGGAAGCAGAGGCAGGAGGATTGCTGTGAGTTTTAGGCTGAGCTCAGGGCAGGCTGGAACTACGAAAATGACATCCTATCTAAAAAAAAAAAAAAAAAAAAAAAAAAAAAAAAAAAAAAAAAAAAAAAAAAAAAACTACAGGAAGCCATTGTTTGGGACGAGACTCCTGTTGTTGTCTGACTATAAGAACGCAGAAGTGAGATACAGCTAAATTCCTGAAGCAAGTTAGCTCCAATCTATGTGATAATGATAATGCTTTCATCCTTACAGAAAACAAGCTGACGTAAGTGTGCAGTAACCAATCTGTTAGTGTTCTATTGTTCTCTCTCCCTGACCCCCCTTCACAAGGAAAATAACTTTTCATTCATTCTTCCTGCTTTGCTCAGTCCTTCTCTAAAGAAACACACATACACACACAGTCAAACTTCTTCTGCCCAGTCCACTAGGATACCTATCCTATGTTCTGGAATGAAGTATTGTCTGATACCAGAATTACAAAATGAAACCAATTCAGGGCTGGGGATTTATCTGAGCGGTTCTGGTGCATGCCTTGCAAGGGCAAGATCCTGAGTTCAGTCCCCAGTAACCACATACAACAATGCCACGCATGATGACTCACACCCACCAGCAATCAGTACCACATACCACTGTGCCAGGAGTGGTGGCTCATGCCTGTAATCCCAGCACTCAGGAGGCAGAGGCAGGAGGATTGCTATAAGTTCCAGGGTCACCTGGGCTACCCAGTGAGCTTAGGGCCAGTCTGAACTACAAAGCAAGATCCTGTCTCAAAAAAAAAAAAAAAATTTAAAAAAGAAACCAATTAAGTTCTTTAGATAAAGTTATTG
Organism: Petromus typicus; assembly: GCA_004026965.1. NCBI lineage: Eukaryota > Metazoa > Chordata > Mammalia > Rodentia > Petromuridae > Petromus > Petromus typicus. Next base: position 25,354 of record PVIR01011462.1, read on the forward strand.
TAATTTTGTCCCTTGATACCTGGGGTGAAGAAGATAGAAAAGGAGAGACAAATACCTTTGAGATGGGACTTGGGAAAAGAGTTCAGACTTCCGAAATGGAAATTATGGAGACGTTTATAAGAAATTTGGTTTTCCTTCCATAGAGTAGGGCAGCTTCTGGAAGCCTTGGCCACTCCTGCATACATCTCCAACCCTCTCTATAACAGCTCACGTCCCACAGACCAGACCACATGACAGACATGAACTGGCTCCAACGGCCTCCCTGAGAGAGCCTCTCCCTGCTCCCTGTCGGACATCTTGCCTCATCTCCATAGTCCACTAGGGTGGAAACTACTGATCTCTTAATACACACCTGGTCCTCCCCTTTATCTCTTTCAATCTTTGTCCAAATGTCATCTTCTCTAAGAAGTCTGTTCTAGTCCTACCACTGTTGGGACAACAGAAAGCCTCAGTTTTCTTCCTGGTCAGCACACCTTATTACTCTCCCTGGCTTTCTCTTCCTGCTGACTACTTGACAGATTCTGAAATACTAATTTATTGACATATTGTCTGTGTCTTCCCACTTGAATATGAACTTCAGGAGCACAGGGTTTTCTGTCTGCATTGTTCACTGCTATATCCTTAGAGCCAAAAATGGAGTCTGGCACATAGCAGTTGATCAACAAACATGTGTTTATCAATTAAAATGCTTTTGCTTTCTTTCTTTCATAAGGGCATCAATATTTCTTTTGCTTTTAATAGGGAATAAGGAGAGGAAATTCACATCCAAAGTCCTCACTTGTCCTGAGGACTAATTCTAGGTAAACCAGGACAGCTGTGCACTCCTATCCCACTTGCACTAAGAAAACTAATGCTTAGAGAGATTCAAAAATTCAGTGAGGCCTCGTGACATTCTAATTTTTCTAGAAAAACATTTGAAATAGAACAAGAAAACTAATCTTAAATGGACCTGTTTAGGTCTTCCAGCCAAACAAATATCCTAGCACAGGATCCAACACATTTTCCTAACACTCGTACCTCCCTCCAGTGTGACAGGGTGCAGAAAATGGGTTTTAGATAGCAGCTTTAGCCTTTCACATTTGTGAGCACCGAACTATAAGAGCTCGTGCAGGTAAATGTTCTGGTCATCCATATAGGACTCTGGATTTTATTTGCCTCTTTGACACTTCTTAAACAGTTATAACCTTAAAAAGAAGTATATGCACTTGAATACGTACAATAGCACTATTCACCACAGCCAAACTGCAGACTCAGTTCAAGTGTCCACATACAAAAGAGTGGACAAACACATATACAATGCACGTGTACAATGAAATATTCAGCTACAAGGGAGAAAGAAGTAGTGACACATACTTCAGTGCGGATTAGCCTCAAAACGTGAGGCTGAATGGGGGGAGGCAGACGTGCACACAAGCAAACAAACACTGCAAGATGTTGCTTCTAGGGAATGTCTAGAATATCCCAGAGACAGGATGCAAACTGATGGTCACCAGGGCCAGATGTGAAGTGGAATGCTGGTGATTATTTTACGAGTACAGATTGTGACTCAGCAGAGGTCAGGAAGGCATATTAGAAGTAGAGGTAGTGGTTGTACAACACTGTGAGTATACTTAGTGCCACTAACTCTGGTTGGCTTATTTCTTTTCATTTTGAAACAGGGTCTCACTACATAGTTCAGACTGGCCTTCAACTCAAAAATCCTTCTCCCTTAGCTGCCTGAAGGCAGGGGTGATAGGCTGGAGCCACAGCATCCAGATAAATTGTTCATTTCAACATGGTTAATTTTACATCCTGGCATATTTTACCTCGATTTTTAAAAAAATCTTATGCATAAGGGCTGTGGATTTAGCTCAGTGGTTCTGGTGCCTGTCTTGCAAGAGCAAAGGCCTGGGTTCAATTACCAGTAACCATATACAACAATGCTGGGTGTGGTGACTCATTGCCCAGCAGCAATCAGTACCACATACCACATGTTGGGAGAGGTGGCTCAAGCCTGTCACCCCAGAACTTGGGAGGCAGAGGCAGGAGGATTATTGTGAGTTCAAGGCTGAGCTCAGGGCCAGTCTGAACTACAAAGCAAAACCCTGTCTCAAAAAAAAAAAAAAAAAAAATTCTCAACATAAATTTGTTCATGCAACTATATAACCAATAAAGTAGCTGCTAATATTATTACACAGTGAGAAACCAGCCAGAGACAGTAAGAACATGGTCAAGGTCATACAGGTAATAGACTTGAAGCTAAGATTATGGTGACTACCAAGCTATGGCTCTTGTGAGCTAAAATCCTGGGCCTTCAGGCTGGGTGTGGAGAACCTCAGCATCCTGGTACAGCAAAGGAGTGATTGAAAGGATGCTTAAAGAAAGAAGGACAGAGCAGAGAAAGGATCAAAACAGAAAGGCTTTGGGGTGTCTTCAGGGTCCTGCAGCAGTATCATGAGCCTTTGGCTTTGTCTTCAACCTTCTGACTACTGGTGCTTTGGTCCTCGGGCCTGACTGACCATCCCTTCTGTCAGAGGGAAGCCAAGGCCGCAGGTAAGGGGCTGGGGTAAGGTGGAACACCAAACACTAGAATACAACCCCAACAGCCCGTTCTCTAGTGACCCTGTTTCTCTAGCATGCCATCTTTGACACAGCACAGCCACCAGGAGTACTAGAAAGGAACCATACTCCATGAGAGGAGCAGAGTACACGCTCTGAAGGCTTGGAGGATCAGCCTGAGAGAGGCTTCGTGACACAGTAAGAGGCCTGGTGAGGACAAAGGCCCAAGAGGCCCCAAAGCATAACCGTGAGCAGGAGACAAACTCCAGGGGTGGCTCTAAAATGCTCCATTTGGCAGCTGCTGCTCTTCCTGGCTTCTCTATCCACTTCCTCTTCAAAGCTTATTAGCACATCTCTGAGACTAGGGCTAGCTTAGCCCGGTGATGAGACCAGGCTGCAGGGCTGAGCCCACCTCCCGAGTGTGGGGCTCTGCAGACAGCAGACTTGACTCCTGGGAAGTTGCCTGCAGGACTGATATTTCCTTTAGAAGAATAGTGAAAGTTTGACCTGCAAGGCTGGAAGAGGACCTTGAGAAGCAAAGCATGTCTGACCAGCTCCTGGATCCTACAGCAACTGCAACCCTGTGGCACAGACCACGTGGAACAGCTTGCCTAGCTTCAGCTGCTTCCTGGATACCACCTGGACGAATGCCCATTCAGACCTCTCAGGCCAGCTCAATGCTTGTCTCAGGGAGGACCACGCCTGTGCCTTCCTTGTGGCATTTGGACCACTCCACACTAGACTAGAAGACACAGCTACGCAAAGGTGCCAGTGGTCTTGTCTTTCGTCAGCTCATTAATTTGGCTGTTGATGAAGATCACACAGGTCCGGGGGAGCACATACAAATAAATGAATCCACCCCTCATAGTTTGCAGGTCTGGTCAGTTTCCCCAAGTGCTTGGGATGGCTTGGACCTTGGTGCCATTTCATTCAGTACTGAAACACTAATGATCAATTCAGAGAGTTACTAGGAGCACATCTGGGAGGAAATCACATTCAGCTGTACCAGATAAAGACCACTGTCAAAGCATTTCTTCAGACATTCTCAGTTCCTACGGCTTTGAAGGGCTCTCTCAAGCCTCATGTTTTAAATATAGCATTGAATATGAGTAAAATATTTATTGAAAAAAAAGATGAAAAGAAATGAAACTAAATGGAATACCAACAGATGTGTGTGTGTGGAAGAAAATAAGATGGAGAATGTGGACACATGGATAATAATTGGGGAAAATGGTCCCCTGGATGTTGTAATGCCTCCAGAAGTGCCTGGTACACTTGAGGTTGAATGCCTTCAACCTCTACGTGAGCTGTGTACAGTACTGTGGTTAAAAGTTCACATGTTGGAGGCAGAGTGTCCGGGTTCGAATTCCTACTCTGCTACGCACCTGTGTCGTGCATAGAGCAAATACACAAGCTCTCTGAACCTTTCTCATCTCTTTGGTGAAAGAGGATGATACAGTGATAGACTTGACCATTTTTTTTTTTAAGGTGGTGCACAGATCACACTGAAGCCAGGCTGTTACACAGTCCATCGAACCATTTTCATTGTTTTAGAAACATAAAAAATGATAAATGAAGCATTTCTGTACAGAAATATTGTTTTTTCCTCCTCAGTGTCTTTCCAGCATTAAATATATGGTGGACTCTTGACCACCGAGAAGAGTCTGTTACTTTAAATTTCCTTGGGCAGCCAAGAAATAAAAAAATTTAAAAAACCACCCATCATATTGTCCCAGCTTTCTCTATGGCAGTTCACAGAACAACTGCTCTCTAGGCAATTGCTGCTTTAGTCTCATGGAGGCCCAGGAAGGCTTGCCTGCTTTTGAATTATGACGATAGACTGCTACAGGCCCATGGATTGGTTCTCCTGCTCCCAACAGGAAGCCCCCACATGCAACTTGATATTAAGTGTCTTATATACATATCTCCATACATATCTCTGATCTTCTTAGTAGCTCAAGAGATAAATGCTTTTTGCTTCATTTGACAGAGGAGCAAATGGATTCAGCATTAAGAAAGTTTGCATGCCAAGCCATGGTTCCAGGCCGTGCTGGCTGGTTTCAGAGCCACATTTCTTCCCATTCACAGAGTTTCCAACTAGCTCTTGGAAACCTACCCATACCACACTCAACCTGCACTAGGATTGAAAGGACCTTTGCACTGAGACACGTGCCTAGCCTATTACTTTTTTTTTTTTTTTTCAAGACAGGGTGTCGCTTTGTAGTCTGGTCCTGAACTCAACCTCAAACTCAACAATCCTCCTGTCTCTGCCTTCTAAGTGCAGGTGTTACAGGCATGAGCCACCAGGCCTGGCACTGTGGTATGTAGTACTGATTGCCAGTGAGCGTGAGTTACCATGTCCCAAATTGTTGTATATGGTTACTGGGAATCAAACTCAAGACCTTGTGCTTGCAAGGCAGGCACCAGAACCACTGATCTAAATCCCTGGCCCCTGTATTGTTGGACACAGCTTCATGCTAAGTTGGTCAGGCTAGGCTAGAACTTGGATTTTCCTTCCTCAGCTTCCCAGAGTGCTGGAATTACACACATGCACCATCACATCTAGCTCCTTTCTCTGAGACCAATAGCAATCACTCTAGGATTCCACTATTTGCCAGACAGTTCCCAATATCACCTGAAAATCTCTTCTGCTGCAATGCATGCCTCTCTCCGGGTCCCCCTGTACCCTTCACACCCCCTACACCTCTAGGAGAGATTACTAATGGTGATTAACAGCATCTTACCCTAACCTACTTGTTATGGTTTGAATGTTTCTCCCAAAAGTTTATCCCTACATAAATTCAGGGAGACTTACTCTCTAAATTCATATTTTTGTTTTGTTTTATGGTGCTAGGAATGGAACTCAGTGTCTCATGCATGCTAGATACCACGAAGCCATATACCCCTATTCACGTGTTAATAGTATTTGGAGGTAGGGCCTTTGGGTGGTAATCAGGATGGGGTAAAGCCAGGAGTGTGGGGCCCGTGATGGCTCAGTGACTATAGATACAAGAAGGCTTGGAGCTTGACCACTGATTCTGTCTGACACATGATGCCACTGCCATGTTATGCACCGAGAAGGCCCTTGCCAGGTGCCAAGCCGATGCTGATGCCACGCTCCTGGACTTCCAAGAGCTAAGCATTCCTCTGCAGTGATGTCGCCCATGTTGAGTGGCTCCAAGGATGAACTTTCCACTACTCAAGCAGCAATGTTAAAAAAAAGTCTGCTTAGTGTTTGCCACTTTCCCAAACAAAAACGCTGCTTGAAAAATCTCATACCAGCCAAGAGTGAATCACTTGTCACATCTCACCAGGCACAAAGGGCCGACACTTCAGTCTAAGCACTGCTTTCCCCAGACAGCATAACATGCTTGTATTAGTACATTAAAACATTCACCAGTGTGCTTTCACTTGGAGCTTTATTTGTGTAAGATATCATAAGTATGGGTCCAAAGAAAGTTAGAGAAACTAGCAATAGAGCTAAGTGGAAAACTATGAGAACCGTGGTAGAGTTAAAGAAACATTGAGGAATTTGTTACAGTTCTGGAAAAATGAATTTAAATGTGTCATTTGGGGGCCTCAGAACCAAGAATTTGGTCTTCCATCATTTTTATGGGAAAAATATGCTCAGTTCTCAGGCTTTTCAGTGTTCATACAGGTGTTTGGAAGGAACTGAGCTCAACAGAGGTATCACTATATTCCTTATCAACTGCCCCCACTCAGGTATTCGTATTCAGCCATGATAACAGAGAAAGAACTGAGACACCAGTTGCCCTAGACCTGGGGATTATCCCAGAAAACACTTGGCTATATCTGAAGACACAGTTAGGACACGGCTGGTAAAGGGTATGGGCTGGGCATCAATGGGTAGGTTGAATGACACTGAGAACCATCCTGCAGCACAGAGGGCAACCTTTACAGCAGCTGTCAGCTTCCAAAGGTTAAGACAACTGTGTGTGAAGAACAGAACTCTGGGTTTTAGTTCCCCAACCAGTGCTCCTTGAGCCTCTCCGTTCTCAAAGTCGCTAAGACTCACAAGATGCTCAGACGCAAACCTAGGAGTTTACCTTGATGGTTCCTTTCCTCTCACCTCTTTGCCACATAAAAATTTAGCTATTGCTATTAAAGAAAAATTCAGTGGTATTTGACTCATATTTCACTCCCCACTCTTGGTAGTTTTGTTAACCCTTTATTATATCTATCCATTCATTCAATCAAGAGCCATTGACTGGGTCCCCTAGATCTTTGGGAAGAAGTCTCTTAGCTTCTCAAACTCTTGTGGAAATGTAATTGAGCACCAGTGGGTTGTTCATTTGATAGTTCATTTGAAAGATCTTGCAAAGCTGCTCAAATAAAGAAACCTTTACAGTTGAAATAAGTTTTTAATGGCATAAAGCAAAAAGAAAGCCAAGGAAAGGAAACGAGCAGTTCAACACACCCTGTGTGCACTCACCCTGTGTGCACCTCAGCTGCATCGGGAGTGCTTGAGTCTTTGTGAATGTTCATCTTCAGCTTATTTAGAGTCTATATGCACTGAAATGTGTATGGAGAGACAAGACTCAGTACACAGACTCCTCCTTGCATCTCTGAAGGCCTTCGCCTCACCCCAAGGCCTGTCATTGTCAAGTCTACAGAGAAGCCACTGTAGGACCACAAAGGTCATGCCACTAAAGAAAAGCCAAGAACTTCAAAGACACAGCTTTTCCACCCACACCTCTCCTAGCAGGCTTCTTTGCTCCAGAAATTCACTGGGGAGCTTTTCTCAAATGGCCGCCCCCAACAGGAAATAAACTTGTTCAAAGCCGTATCACAGGATATCCCAGGAAATGATTAAAGGGTAATTCTGCCTGCCAAATTTATATGGCCCTAAGGTGGCCTACAAGAGTCCCTCTCTATCCATTCCATACCCAGAGGTTCTGGGAGGCCAACCCCCAAACCATGCTACAGAACCCTTGGATTCTGCCTCCTGGGTCTACAATGGGCCTCAGCGTTTACCTTTAACTACACAGTCATGGCACCATGCGTTAGGATCCTAGATCAAGCTACCTTACACAAGTCACTCAATCTAAAGGGCCTAGTTTTTCTCATTGGTAGGGTGGGGTGGGGCTATCTATCCACCAACAAATACTTCTGATAAAGACGGAAGCTTGCCTTAACTAGACCTGCTTAGATTTCAATTAGCCTCCTCAGAATAAAGTAGAAAGATAAGAGTCTAGCATTGTGCTCCTTGTTTTTTCAAAGATAACCAAGGAAGACTCGTGACAGTGGGTCACCACAGTAATTCCTTTATGATTATAAATTCTGCTTCCTTTTGAGCCAATTCCAAAGGTTTTGTAGTTTCACCCCTCCCTCCCTACAAGCCTCACTCAGCAAGATCTTTGAAATCTACCCCTGGCTCAGAGATGACGGCCACCGGAGAAGGGAGAGCTGGCCCAGCAGCTCCACCATCTTCCTTTCCTTGGCTTTTTCAAATGTCTCAGACCAGGATGAGGGACTCTGGAAGGCTGGAGATGAGCTTGATTTAATTTTGTAATTTCCAGAACATAAGAAGATTTATATTCATAAATATAAAATGAATAGGTCACTGGTTGAATAAATGGTATAAGTTTGAAATTCCTAACATGCTTTTCTTCTGTAATTCACAGAAACACTTTGGAGATCATTCTTCCCAACCCAGTTCTAGCCCTTACAGGTGATGTAAACTTAACCTCTCTGAGCCTCAGTAGTTCTACTTTTAAAATGCAGATAATAATAGAAATGTCAATTTCATAAGGTGGTGAGGGACATCAAGTGATCATGCATCAAAAGTCCTTGAAACAGGGCTTAGTAGATAGATATTTCCCCCAAAATAAGACTGGGTCTTAATTTTTGCTCCAGAAGATGCCATACAGCGAGGGGATGTCTTTTTTTTTTTTTTTTTTTCATATACAACAGTCTACATCTATTCATCTACAGCAATCCTGTTTTTTCACATAGAAAAATCTACATTTATTTAAACACAGTCATGTTGTCTTATTCTGGGATATAATAACTCTCCAAACTCTAAATTGCAGCCTGAATTTCTTACCTCTTTAATTTTTTATTTTTTATTTTATTTTTTTATTTTTTTTTTTTTTTTGAGACAGGGTCTACTATGTAGTCCAGGCCAGGCTAGAACTTGAGACAATCCCCCTGCCACAGCCTCCTGAGGTAAGGATGGTCAGCATGAGCCACCACACCTAGGAATCAGCCTGAATTCCTTAAGACTCTATTTCCTGTGGAACCATTGGCCCCAATCCTTCACATCCAGCCATAAAGCACTCGTTAGATGAGCACTTCTTGTCCACATGGCTCACTTGCAGTGTGTTGGCACACAGCTGTCAGCAATTTTATCACATGGATTCTTCACCCAAGTCATGACCCCTCGGAGGTTGCACTTCACAAAGTTTCCATTAAGTCAAGTATTAACTGAATACAAGACCGGAGTGTTAACAAAAATGATGACAGTTAAAAAATAGTGGTCCACATGAAACAATGAAAAGTTTTGGGAAATGTTTCTTATTTTACATAAGTACATTAAGTGAGTCCATTACAACATACATAGTATTGAATTACAAAGATTCATACTAGACACAACCACATCTGTTCATTATCAAGGGTGCATGTTATTTGCATGTTGTGTCTGTACTCCAATGGGTTGTTCAACAGTAAGTCTCAAGTTCATCTGTTTACATAAGTGTTTACCTCTCATCACAAGGTACCCACTTGGGCATTTACAAGTACCTAATTACAATTTATATTATCATTTAAGTATTAATGTCAATATATTATTTATATTTAATTATATGTTTATATTATTTTATAATTCAGTATGTCTGTTGTTTGTTATGAAGGATGTAATAAATGCATCCATCTGGATGACAATCTTAACTGAAGCTTATTTTGGGGTGTAAGGCTTATATTATGAGCTTATGTTATGGGTTATTTTCCTGGTAGGTCTTTTATTTCAAGAAAAGCAGTAGTAAGTGCTCCGTGAATGCCAGGGTCTACTGCTCAGTAAAGCAAAGATACAAAATAGAGCAAGTCTTTGAGCCCCGGATGTTTTGCCATAGATTATTCTGTTCCAACAATGTAACCATTTGTGTTGCAGGATGTACATGCTGGATGTATGGAAGTGTTTGTTCTGTTAACTCTGCCAGGAGAGATTGTGCTTCTATGTCTCCACCCTAAAAGATTCCTCTCAACTTCCTCCCAACAGAATACAAGCTGATTCCTACTGCAACTTGGGGCTCAGCGTTCAGAGCGGTCAAGCTCCTCTGAGCTAGCTGGCTCAGAGTACATCTCTTCTGGTAACTTTTGGATTCTCAGATCTTCAAGTTATTGCAGCTGGAGCACTGGAGCGGTAGCGCTCGGCTATAACACTAAACTGCCACATTGCGGTAACACTTTGCATGCCCAAACTACTTCACCCTATCGCTAGGTCCCCAAGAATTGGCTGCTGATGCTTCTGTCACAGTCTTTCTTTGTAGAATTGCTTAGCGGAAGGGCATGGCCTTGCCCCATGGTTACCTCTGGTGGATCAACGCCAGGAATAGATTGCGCTCCGCGGTTCGCACAGGAGCAGGGGAAGCTGGTGCTAAGCAAGTATCACAGACCATCCCCTGTCCTTCCGCCTGACCCATTCCTGAGGGACCGCCAGAAACCCGTTTGGAGGAGACTGAGGAGCAGGGTGGTGACCTGATTTGTCTACCACTCTTGGTTAGGAACAGATCTACTTGGATGTGAGACAGAGACCGGAATTAGTTCACTCTTTCAGAGGTGGAACCCAGGGCCTCATGCATACTTGACTCAGCCCCGCGTGCACATTTTTAAGTCTCTGGTGGGACTTTTCTAAGGGATAATGTGTAAGCGAATTAACAGCCAGTTTGAAAAGCACAAGCTGAGGTACCAGAAGTAAATACAGGAAAGTTACAGCTAGAAAGTCTCAGCGGGGAGCTGGAGGTGTAGCACAGTGTGCGCCAGGCCCTGGGTTCCGGCTCAGCACTGCAAACAACAGAAACAACAAACTCAGAGAGACACTTGTGGGGCAGTCTCCGCTCCATCCTGACCCCTGAGGTGAGACCTGAGGGATCCAGGATAGAGGCCAGGCCAGCAGCATGGAAGGGGCAAGAATGGGGCCGGGACCAGCCCTCACTGCTGCTGCTGCTGCGGGGTCTCCCGGACCTTTCCACCGCGCTGCCCTTGGGCAGCTGGGAGGCAGGGATAGCTGTCAGCCTTCCCTTCTGAGTAATGTCTGGAGAAGTTCTTTATCTTCAGGGCACTTGGCTGCTGCGTGCAGGCAAGAGTTTACTAGGAAAAGGAGAACTGACTTCAGGCTCTGGTTTCAGGGTTTACTGGTATTTGATGAAATGAGATGGTTTTTCTGTTGGGAAAGAAGGCCATTTGGAAAGCTTTGCTGGACCTAGTGCAGACTGTAAAACATTTTCTTCCCTAAAAGAAACATCTACAATCAGCCCTCTCCTCGTGAGTTCCATATCTGTAGATCCAATCAGTCGCAGATCACATATTGAGAAAAAAACAACATAATGACATTTTTCATGACATTATTTCCTAAACAATATAGTATAACTACTTGCATCATTGTGTTATGACATTGTATTATGTATCATCATTAATCAAGAGATAATTTAAAACATAGGGAAGGCCTGAATAGGTTATAAGCAAAAACTACACTATTCTCCATGATACCAAGGAAAGTCTATACTGGCAAAAATTCGAGGAAAACACACATGTATAAAACAGAGAATATTGAATTCCTTCTTAAGACTGTAAACGTTCTTCCAAAAAATGTTTAGTCGACATATGAGACAGATAACAGAGAGGTAAATGTAAATCTACAAGGACTTCGGGGGTTTTTTTCCTCATTTACATACTTCAAGTAGCATCTCATTTTTACATATGAAAAATATATGAGGCTACTCAAATATTTATTGAAAACCTACTATTTTATGTCAGATAACTTCCAGACACTGAAGATAAAGCCGTTATGTATCAGCAGACTTTCAGTTTCCTTTTTATTTTTTCCTTTAGCAAGTCATACTATAAGACAGTTTTATATATGCCTTGGGATTCTTGTCCATTACTTGTCCAAGAATTTCTACAGGAAAAAATCCTAGAAGGTAAATTAATGGATCAAAGCATATCCCCATTATAGATTTGAAGATTATTATCACATCACTTTTTTTTCTTTAAAAGGCATGACAAGTTATATTTCCAATGGCAAAGTTTAAAGTATATATCTCCTCATATTTCAGTCAACAATAAATATCACTTTTCATCTTTTGCCAGTCTCATAGAGGAAAACACACTTTTTATCATGTGTTTGTGTTGCTGGAAACTTAGCACAGAGCCTGTGTATTGTGAGGAAAATGATCCACCACGCCCTATTTACATTAGTTATGCTGCTATGTTATGTTGAGACAGCAGGTTTCTCAGAGTCCAGACTGGCCTTACACTTGGGCTGGGATTACAGATATACACCCAGGTGCCCAGCTCAGTGTCATTGTTGTTTAATTGTCACTTTAAAATTACTCTTAAATTAGTATTTTTCACTTATTCAAAAGATTTGAAATGTTTAGTGAATTGCCTACTATATATCTTTTATGAAAATTAGTTCCTCATTAATTTGTGGAAGTTTCTATGTGTTACGCCTCTCAAGTTTTTTGACATGGATATTGCAGATATTTTCCTCTAACTTCAAAACCTTGATGGTAGACTTTCTTGAACAGAAATTTAAATTTTTATATTGTTTAATTTATCTGTGTTTTGTGGATTTTAGTTTCCATACCATGCTAGAAAGACTTCTTTTTCATAGATTGAGTTTGATCAAGAGTTTTATGTAATGGAAATGAATTCCATTCTATGTGGAACATTATGCACCACCATATTGGGGAGACATTTATGAACCAAGGTATTTTTAAAATCTGAAATTACAAATGACTGTAGCGTTGGACTAAAAAATGAAAAAAAATATGGAAGCAAGAATGCAAAAAACTACCTGCAATAAAAGTGAACAGACAATAGCCAGGCATGATATCACCTACCTGTAACCCAGGCCCTGGGAAGGCAGAGTCAGGAGAATCACCATGAGTTCAAAACCAGCCTGAACTACATAGTGAGACACTGTCTTTAGAACAAAAATATCTTATTAATTGCTTTTAAATAGTTTTTTTTTCTAATTACAGAACTAATGCATGTTTATTTTAATGGAGAATTCTGTAATAGTACAAGGATAAAACTCTCCCTCCTAATTGTATTCCTCCTGAGTAAACAGTTCATATTTTACTGTTTTTCTTCATAGGGTGTTGTCTAGCCTTGTGTCCTTATGTGTTTGTTAACAAAATTGAGCCATATGGCCTGGGATTTAGCTCAGTGGTTCCAGCATCTGCCTGGCAAGCACAAGGTCCTGAGTTCAATCCCTGGTAACCACATATCACAATGGTGGGCGTGGTCAGATAGAGGCAGGAGGATTGCTGTGAGTTCCGGAGCCAGCGTGAACTACAAAGCAAGATGCTGTCTTAAAAAAAAAATTTTTTTTTGAGCCATGGTCTCTGCTGGAGCAAGCTTTTCTTTTTCATTTTCACTAAATGTCAGATTGTGAATTAAGAGAAAGGAGAAGCTGGAGTAATTACGGTACCCTTTAGTGCCCAGTGATTAGTCTACCAGTGTTTCTTAAAGGGTCTTTTAAAGTGACAAGGGGATCCACCCAAACTACTTTCTTTAAAGCACCTCTTCCTTCTTTGATTTTTTACAATCATCTCACCCTTGTTTTTGTTTTGCCTATGTCGTCTTGGAAAAGTCTCCCTTCCATCCAGCCCTCTTTCCAAGTCAGGGCCACCCCGCCTCAGACACCGCTGCGGGCCCGCACCGGGTGCTGCGTCCGCTGGGTAGAGACAGCCTGTGCTTTGTGCTCCGTGCAGGGTCGCAGAAACCCCAAGTGACCCTGCCGGCAGGTAGACGTCCGTCTCACCACCTTTCACAAACACCCTTTGCTTCGGACAGATCTCTGGCTTCTCGTGAGAGCTTCCCAGGTTAGTTCCGAATTTCTGTCACCCCAGGGTCCTCCACTGACGAACCTCACGTTCGCAGAGCGCCTGAAGCAGATCAGCTGACTCGTGCCCGGTGGCAGTAGAACCGCATATACTGCAGCTAGATGGCGCCCACATCCACAGGTTTCCGGGGAATTGTGAACTGCTACAGATGTTTTCCATTGGTCTTTAATCTTGAATTTACAGTCTTGGGAGGAGGGAGCCCAACATACTAAGGCTCACGAAATAACTGAAAAGAAAATGTAATACGTGAATTTTCCAAACAAAGATATGGGAAGTACAACATGTCAGATACTGTCGTAAGCCCTAAACGGCACCCTTAAGAAATGGGTACATTAAAAAAAAAAAAAAAAAAAAAAAAAAAAAAAAAAAAAAAAAAAAAAAAAAAAAAAAAAAAAAAAAAAAAAAAAAAGAAATGGGTACAGAACAACTCAATGCCCTTTTTCCAGAGGAGACACTAAGAGATTCAATGAATGTCACAGGGTCACAGAGGCAGAAGTCCGCGCAGGCTCCTTGCACCGAGGACACGCCTAACCACAGTGGGCTGGGTGGGGAAGTCGAAGAGACGGACATCCAGTTAACAGCGGAGCCGGGACCCTAGGAAATTCCACCACTACTGCCTGTCCGCAAAAGCTCTGTATTGACGAACGTCATTTCCCAAGCACAGACTATCCTGGCTACCTTTCTAAATTCAATAATTGATACAAGAGGGTCGGGGAGTTAGCTCAGTGGTTCCAGCGCCTGTCTTGCAAGCGCAAGAACCCGGGTTCGATCCCCGGTAACCACATAACAATACTGGACGTGGAGACTCACGCCCAGCAGCAACCAGTACCACATACCACAGTGCCGGGCGTGGTGGCTCACGCCTGTAATCCCAGCACTCGGGAGGCTGAGGCAGGAGGATTGCTGTGATGTGAGTGAAGGCTGAGCTCAGGGCCAGCCTGAACCTCAAAGTGAGACCCTGTCTCAGAAAAAAAAAAAAACCTAAAAAATAATAATAATAATAATAATTGATACAAGAATAATGTGAAAGAGTTGAACACGGCTGGAAATCGCTCAGCTGTGGCGTGAGGTAGGTTCAGGATGCATAGGTCTGAAAGCTGTTATACAGAAGAGGGGCTACCAAGGAAAAATCTTCAGAATGCAAACACAAAATTAGGTCTGGACCTGAGTTTTTTAGGTTGGAAAATTAAAGCTCGACAAGTTGTAAATTTTTAAAAGATGGAAAATGTGAACAAAAAACCCTGAAGAATTACATAATATGCCTCTCATATTTTCTTTCTTTTCTTTTTTTAGAGCATATATTTTGTTTGATTGCCTCCTTGTATAAAAATACTTTTGTAGTATCATTTTCTCGGAGAGAAGAGAACATAATTCAAATGCATTTTAAATACCTCTATAAAAAAGTAATATAATAGTAAGAAAAACGTTATTAGTTAGGCTTGAATTACATAGTTGCCTGATTCAATTACTCTTATGTTGTATGTAACAGCTTATGAGGAACTGCATGAGCATCTTGTCACAGGACACCTAGGTTGCATTGGTGTTTTTAGTGCTTTTTAAGATCCCTTCAGACCCTTTTTCTGGTGTCACCAGGCTCCATGAGGATGAAGTGTACTAAGATATGCTAAGATGGATCCAATATGTCGACAGACATTGGAATGCAGTTTGGCGGGCGTGCATAAATGCCATATTTTCGAGCCTATAGTATTTCCACAGCTCTCTAAACACATGAACTATAATCAGATCTATTTTACTTTGATTCCCATTTTGGAAGGTCTGTCAGTGAGGTGCATTAGAACTGTACACACTGCATTCTTGAATATTTTCATAAAGACAATGTCTTGCCTGGACATCAGTGAGAACCAAATATTCCACTCATAATTGTATACGTAGGATGAGTGAAAAAGCATTCCACAGACAGCTTCCAGTCTGTGAACTTTCCACTTCTGCTTCTCCATTACCTACACATTCCCAGGACCAGGCTGAAATCACAGTAGGACCACAACGCCATTCCTGCCCCAGAGCAGCCAAGGGTCTTAACTCTACACAGAAGCAACTATGGACCATAGAAAAGATCCCACTGAACCCAAACAAATAAATCTCCAGATGAATTTCCCCTTAGCTGCCTGCCCCACAGTGCTCAAGGCCTCTACATCTTTACACACCTTCTCCAAGGAAAGTGATGAGGAGGAGACCACAGAAGGGGAGGCGCAGCTTTTGTCCACTGTGGGAAAGTCTCACTTTGCATTTTTACCAAAGGCTTATGGCCATGTGAACCTGTGGAAGGGCCCTGATGAGTCTTGGAACTTGCCCCTAATGTTCAAGCTCCTACTTTCCTTCTTCTTCTCCTTCTTTCCTGTGAATCTTCTCTGTGGTGAAGATAACCACTGCCACACAAGCTGAGATCCTGGAGAAATCAGCATGGACTGCAATTATCAAGAAAAATTCCCTGGAGAGTCTTGAGACATTGGTTGGATCTAGGAGACTGAGGAATTCAAAGACCCTAAGCTGCAAACTTTCTGTAGTCTGCCAAAAAGTAGATTTGCATGAATATAGATGTAAAATGCATTGTCCTGCCAATGAAAACATTTTCCGTCGCTGGCTTAGAGCTACCTACTCAGTGCCAATGGCAATACACTTACACATCCCCGAATGATGAGATATGTACTTTCTCCCCAGCCCCTTCTCCCACCGCAGTCAGAAAATCGGTCCCAAGCCAGGATGCACCAGAGCTGCAGGCTTTTGGCACACATGTGTGCACCATCTGCCTCCTTCCAAAAGGAAGATCTCCCAAAACACTGGCAGGACACCCCAGGTGCAGGAGAAGAGGCAGCCTCAGACATAGTCTTCCAAGTAGACCAGGCAACAACAGCTGGGGGATTCTGGGAAGTCCGCACCCAAGCTCTGCCTTTTGTGCCGTTGCGTCCCAGGGGGTGGGGAGAGAAGAGGAGGAGGAGATGGTGCTCCTGAGGCAGCGGCCTCCTCCCTTGTGGATGCCTCCGAGCTGATCTTGTCGTGTTCTTCACCAGTGTCTCAAACATGCTTCACTTAATCCTTACTTTTGCTCTGGAATATCAGAAAAATGCTCCCATGGGGTACTGGTGTAGGAGGATTCTTTTGAGGGTACTTGAGGGACTCAAGTTAGGAAAACAACAGTCATAGCCATCAGCACTGTGTCTAGCCAGTACAGTCACACAGCTTGTGGGAGGTGTAAGCCTGTGCTCAGAAGCTGGGGAACAGAGGAGCCTGGGGCTGTCCATTTCCTCCTTCATTCTGATAAGCATATTATAGCAAATCAACAACAAGCCTTTACCCAAATTCTATATCCACTCTAGCACTCAGCCCAGTTAGCTCCTGGGTCAGTCTCCAGTGGCTGATGTTGGTCCTCATCTTTCCTTGGCAGTGTGGGGATTGAACCCAGGACCTCATATATGCTAGGCAAAGATTCTACCATTGAGTTACACCCTAGTCCTTTTTTAACTATTATTTTTGGACAAGGTCTTGCTAAACTTCAGGGGCAAATTTCTATCCTGCCTCAGCCTCCAGAGTAGCCAAGATTATGGGCGGGCGCTACCATGCCAGATGTCGCCGTCACTCTTGTAACCAAGCAACCCCACTGCGGCAGAGGAGCTGAGTGTGGGCTGGAGCTGGGTCCTCATGGCAGGCAGATGGAAGGATAAATTAGCAAGTGCTGGGTGAAATTTATTCAGGGCACAGTTTACAGGTGTGATGTAAAGTGTTTTTTCCCTAATTCTAACCTTCGAAGAAAAAAAATGGTTAAATAATTCTTGCTTTCCTCTTGTGATATTTCCATAATCCCATATTAAACTATTGCCTATCTTTCACTCTTTCTCAGTTCTCTAGGTAGCTTCCCTGGCTCTCCCAAGCCAACTCACAGTGCTTTGACCCACAGCTCAGATCTTGTTCTTCTAAACTCTACCTCGTCCCTGGCCACCTCCCTTCCCCTCTTTCCTGGGATACCAGGCCGAGACATAACCTCCACCACCCCTTGAAGAATTTGTATTCTGCCAAGGGAAACAATCCCTAGCCCCGAAATAGGTGAAGTGTTTACAGCCTATAGTCAAATGGTTTATTGAGCCAACAAATTTGAATATAATGTAGTGATTGGCCAACTAGCCTCTTTACAAACTACACACTATTCTAAAAAATAGTTCCAGTTTCTCCAGCACACACAGACACAACACACACATACATGCACACACACTCCTACTATTGTGTAACCTTGCTCCTGTTTTTCAGACTGGTCTTGTTAAAAGTATGTCAAGTAAAAGTCAACGTGGTGACCTCACCCAAGTTACTTGGGAATGAAGAGCGAATCGCCAGGTCTGGTGGAGCATGGCTGTAAAGTCAGTACTAAGAAAGCTGAGGCAGGAGGACTGTCATGAGTTCAAGGCCAGCCTGGACTAAATGGTGAAACCTTGTTTCAAAAAACAGAACAAAACCAAAAAATGAACAGATAATCATTTAAATCATTGTTTTTGTTTTATTTTGTAGGTGGATGTGGATGAAGTGGGGGTGGAAATAATATTAGGGAGGGCAGGGGAATGAGAAGAAAATAAAAACCAAGACACACCACATGGTACAGGTACAGGTTCAGGTACAAATTCCCGAAGATGAATGTGTTTATAATGTATACATAAAATGTACCACTAAATTTAATAAAAATAATAAATTAAATTAACATATCTCCTAATGACTCGGTTAATTCTGGTCACCCAGATGTTTTGACAAGAACACCTAATTATCCATCAGCTGTGATACAAGCTGGTCTGTCCTGGCCCATGCATGCCATGTCTTTGAATGGTTCCTGCCTGGATCAAAAGGCACTGGTGCTAACTGAGGGCGAGGGCGGTGTCTCTGGGACTCTGAAACCCTGGATAAGTCTCTCAAAACCTGGGTCTATAAGTAGAGAGCAGGGAAGAAGGAAGGAAGCTCATAGAACTTGGGTCTTGCTCAACCAGACTGTCTTGAATAAGAGATGTAGCAGAGTTACCCACTAATTTAGGTGGACCTGAGGTACAGTCAGTGATGCTCCCCTGGGTGCCTTAAGTCTGACATGCCCCCACTGGACTCAAGGCTCCTCCCAAGCAAAGATCCTTGTTCATTTTTGTGTTGTGAGGGTTGGCACCATGCCAGGCATGCATTTAGAACTTAATGCATTTTTATCAGATTGGTTATAACTGGTACTGAATTCTAGTTGGAATTTAAAATTTGACATTTTTAACAGAAAATAGCTTCCAAATAGTGACCCAAAATGATATCCTTAACAATTTCAAAGAAAAGACATGAAAAAAATTCGCTAATCTAATTGCTACAAATTCAATTTGACTTAGTCAGGAATCACTTAAAACAAGATTCTTTGATGTTGCTTATAGCAGAAAGCACCTCCCTGCTTCACAGAAGCCAGCAGCAGCAGAAGGGAAAATCAGTACAGACTTTATGGTATGGCATTTAAAAATAAAATTCACCATGACATTATAAGCACACTGTAGTTAGTTCTGCCTCTCTCTCTCTGTCTCTCTCTCTCTTCCCCAGACTGAACCCAGGGACTTTGCACTGAGCTACATCCTCAGTCTCTTTCTTTCTTTCCTTCTTTCTTTCTTTCTTCCATTCTTTTTCCTTTCTGTCCTTCCTTCCTTTCTCTCACTCTCTCTTTCCTGTCTGTTCTTTCTGTCTATCCTTTTCTCATCTTTCTTTGTCTCCCTCTCTTTCTTTCTTTCTTTCTTTCTTGCTTACTTGCTTGCTTGCTTGCTTGCTTCTTCTTCTTACCTTGAGACAGAGTCTCATTAAGTCACTATTTTACCCAGGTTGAGTTTAAACCTTGTGATCCCCTTGTCTCAGCCTCCCAGAGTGCTGGGACTGTAAGAATGCACTGCCACACCCAGCTTCTATTTCTTTGGTATGAGCGCGGTGTTCTGCCTACCTATGTCATGCTCTGTTGCCGTCATTTTGCCTCATTTTCTAAAAACCCACTGATGAAGGATTCAAATAATTTTGAGTGGGTTGTGGAGAGGATGAAGCCAGGATGGCGGAAAGCAGAGAGGTTGGGTCCAGGGAAACTTCCTGAGGGACTCAGACTGAGTGTGGGTAGGTTTTGCTTTACAGAGAATAGGAGTGAGAATCTTTGGATAGCAATTTGTAAATATTATAGTGTCTGCTGTACTTAGAAATTGAAATAGCCCTCAAAGGCCTATGTGTTAAAATGATGCTACTGGAAGAAGGTGGAACTTTTCATAGGGAGAGCCTAGTGTAAGCACTATTAGGTCTCCAGGACATGCACTTGAAGGAGATATTGGACGCTGGCCTTCATCTCTCTCTTTGTTTCCCATCCACCATGAGGTGAGCAGCTCTTCCACCATATGCTTTCACACTGACTTACATGGCCAGCACTGGCCCAGAGCAACAGACCAAGCAACCATGGGCAGAAGCTTCTGAAATGATGAGCCAAGATGAATCCTTCCTCTTCATAGATTATCTTCTCAGGTATTTTGTCATAGTGACAGAAGGCTGACTAATATAATGCCCTTAGGAAACTTGCTGTTTAGACAGGAGTTCTTGACCAATTTCATCTCAGCAGACATTCATGACGGTAGCAATGCTGACTTAAAAACACAGACTCTGCAACCCGTCCTGGTTTCCAGTCCCAGCTCCAAAATCGAGGGCCTATGGAACCTTGGACAGTTTACTTCTATTCTTGGCTTAGTTCCTTTATCTGGAAATTAGAACTACTAATAGAGTTCATATGAGAATTAAACCAGCATCTGTTGCCCAGAAGTGCTTGTAAGTATTTGGCCATCACCGCTCTTCTCTGAAAAAACACACAATTTAGTCTGGAGTAATGGGCAGCATAACATACACAATTTGGTATGATGTCTCTGTGCTGCAATCTGATTAGTTTGCTTTGTTTTTGAGGCAGGACATAGATTACCCCTACACTCATCCCTCTGTATCCAGGGAAGATTTGTTCCAGGGCTTTCTCATTGGGTATCAGAATCCTCAGGTGCTCAAGTTCCTTAGACAAAGCTGGGTACTATTTGGACATAACCTTCAGACATCTAGACACCTAAAATAATCTCCAGATTACTTAACAGACTCTAGATACCATGTAAATAACCATTGTACCATTACTGAAGGAATAACAGAGAAAACAGTCTGTGTGTGCTCATTACAGATGCAATGCATTTGAGTACGTGTACTGGAATAAATCTTAGTTGGCACACTCTTCCAAGTGCTTTGCTTGGTTAGTTAATCCTCATGCAATTCTGAGATGGAGATTATTATCTTTACTTGCAGAGGAGGAATCTAAGCCTAGAAGGCTTAACTTCCTCAAAGTCCCACAGCAGATCAAATGTTTTGAGTTCATCTCAGTTCAGTTCATAGACCCTCTTGCTACACCACAAAGCAAGCAGAGAGACTCAGAGACACTGGTCCCACTGTTTTATCCTTCAGTGAAAACCTCATTCACCTTCAGAACAAACCATTCCCCTGCCAGCTCTGCTCAAACCCCACCCAGATGACTCATCAGAAACCGGAAAGGCAATGTCATCACAGAAAATCACAGAAACTCTGAGGGCTTTTCAGACCTCCCAGGCAAAGTGACCCAGCTCTGGGGAGCAGATAAATTTTTATCAAACTTGGGATAACTAGTTGCAAGGATTCACAGGAACCTGTTAGATTCTACTGTGTTTATTTTGCACTCTCTGGGGTCCCAAGGTACCCCTGGAATCTCTGTTTCTGGAATTACAGAAGAAATCTGGGGCTTATCCATACTCTATCAAATGCAACAACCTAAACTTACCCACCAGGCAGAGGCTGTGCAATTGGGTTTTTTTATTGTTGTTGTTGTTTGTTTGTTTCATTTTGTTTTTCTCATTGGGTATTCAGTAATGGGCAAGAGTTAAGTCTTTGTTTTGTTTTTTGAGTTTTTGTTTATTGAAGTTTTAGTTTTTATTTGAGGGAAGTAGTTTGGTGTTTGGCTTTTTAGGACAAGGACTTACTATGTAGCGTAGGCTGGCCTCAGACTTGGGATCCTCCTGCCTCGGGCTTCTGAGTTCTGGGATTACAGACATGCATTACTACACTCATCTGAGCAAGAGTTTGAAAATCCTGGAACCCACTGGCTCAGAAGGTCCCATTTCTCATAGGCATTGTGGAGAGCTTTGGAGA